>CM038143.1:291685034-291901270 GCA_021437245.1 Aegilops speltoides
AGATCGAATTTGATAACATAGTCCACGATGTACTCCCAATCAGCTTCCTTTCTAAAATGTTTTTCATTGAGACCTCGTTGCAATGCATGTATAAGTAGATTATCAATAAGAAATTGTTTCATTAAAAGAGATGGATATCTCAACTCAGGGATACTTTGAGGAGGAAGAAGAGCACCCAGGTTTTGTTTGGGGGGCGGTGTGCTAGGTGTGGGTAGCACCTCTCATTCAGTAAATATATGGGCTTTTGAATTGATTTTACTATTTACTAGTGTGGATGGGCTGATTTGTCTTGGGACCAGAGAAACAATTACTACCAGTACAGTGGAGACACTCTACTCTGCCGCTTCTGGCTCCTCCTAGGTCATTGAAACGTCTCCCTCTACTGAATGTCGTTATACTTTTGTTCACCGACATGCGGACCATGCAGCGCGCGGGCCCAAATGCCATCCACCAGATTAGAAGGCAGTATGCAGGCGGAGAGTCACCCCGGTCGTAGCGCGGTAGTAACGAGCCGTCGTATCACAAAACCCCACCTCCCCGCAGTCTAAGTTTGACGGACGAAGCAACCATCATTTCACTCTTCGCTGAATCCCCTTCTCCCTCACCGTCTTCAAGAAAGGCAACACTCGCATCTGCCACTTTTCTTCTCTCCCGACGAAGGGAAGGTAAGCGGATCCGTGATGTTGGTATATTTTCATTCAAAGAAAGAAAAAGAACTTTTGCAAAGCAGTAACCGATCCTCACTCTCTTTTTTGTTTCATTGTCATTGCGATTGTGTTTTCCTTTTAGTGGTCTCCTAGTATTCGTCAGTTTCATGATGGACCAAGGAGAACCAGGCAAAGATCTGCCGATATTGGAGCAGACGCGGGAGGCTGATCCCCACGAGACAGAGAGCTCCAAGAAGATAGAGGCAGCCACCGAGCCGACCCAGATACGCTCACGGCCACTACTGAGATGGTCAACGCCCCGCTTGAGGTTACAGCCCCCGTGGCACCACAGGAGCAGTTTTCCCCCTTCGAGGATGTGTCCCCCCCCCCACTGAGCTACCCAAGGTGATTTTCTTCTTTGCCGATCTCGATTGTGGTTTTTCATCTAAGTATGTGGTGATTAATAATGCAAAATTTTATTAGCTTCGATGTCGTGCTATACATAGTGGTTTAAATAACTTGTGTTTCTTATACTGAAAAGTAATTCAGAATTTGTTTCTGTTTCGATTAGAGCCCTGATGCAGACAAGGATTGTGTGGTTGTACATGTCACTTGCTATGAGGCGGATGATCTGAATATATGCACTGGGAAAACAGAGTTCTTAGGCTGTTGGATCCTGGAAGCCATTTGCGGTTATACCAATGAAGAGTTGTATTCCAGCCTCACTGTTGTCAGGCGTGTTGTCCAGGGTGTACTGAAGCACAAGAAGTTCAAAGCTACTCCCTCGTTTGTGAGGCATACTGTTCTTGTCAAGCTTACGCAGGAAGATGACGTGGTATGCCTCCACAAACAAGTTTATCAGTGGCAAGGCCACAAGGTTGTCTTCATGAAGGTTCACAGGATTGAGCTGCCGCGGGGCGTCCTCGATGATGTTCATGGCAAGGTCCGCCTTGTGTCCAGCCCAAATTAGATCGAGGCGTGAAATAGTTGCCCCAACTAGTGTTTAATAGTAGTTTGGATTGTGTCTAATTATCCGAACCTTGCCTGTTATCGACCCCTCAAGGGCTAGTACTATGTTTGAATCCGTCTATGGGAACTGCTGCTACTTTTGTGTGCTCGTGAATCATGTGAGAACCATCGTAATTGTTGCCGAAACAGATGCGTCCTCGCTAGTTTTTTCATGAATATGCCATGGTAAGACATAAGTTGTCACGGTTTATCATACGAGCAGCGTGTGTTTTGATGAAATACAGCACTCGTTCGAGAACTGTGCGCCGACGTATACATAAGTACTTGTAAACACTGTTGGTGCTACCCCACTTGTAAGCAGTTGTGCAAAACACAGCACATTGGCTCAGCTCGCTTCAACACTAGGCTAACGACCAACTAACAATCAACAATCTGTTGTCTGCATATAAGCAACTAAGTATCTTGTTACAATGGTTCATGCAGTTAACTGAGGCCACAATGTAAATTCCAAACGTTCACACGCTAGTTCAGCGCTCATGTGGAACACTCACATTAAACTTGTCTTCATAAAAAACTTGAAAAGCATAAGTTAAGCAATTTTATACATCTCAATGATTCATAGAACATAACAAACATATACTAGTTCACAGCAAAAGACAAAGTTGTGAGAAGGTTTACAAATCAGGAAAAAACAAGCAAGGCTTCTCTAAGCAAAGGGCCTCCCGGCAGGCTTAAATTTCCTGAAGTTCACTCTGGTTTTTTCTTGTTGCCACCATCCAGGGTTAGGTTATCTCATTCCAGAATAACCAATTATAATTGTGGTCTCAATTGGAATGCTGAACTGAACCATGCAGTGTACTAACCAGGTGAAATTCTTGTGCATTCCACTAAATTTAAGCACCGCTATTTGCAGAAATAAGCAGACCACAATGCCTCTTGTCCGCGCACCTGTCCAAAAAAAGCCATGCAGCCGTGCCAACTAGTCCTCGGTCCATGGATGAACTAGTAGAAAGTGCATTCCGGACTAGGATGCAGTTGTTTTCGCTCATCCCTGCACTACAATCAGGAAGTAAAACATACGAATCAACTTCTTTTAGATTGCGTTGGTCATTCTACTTTAGTTACTACCAATGTAGGAATACCTTGAAGACTGGAGGTTAGACGACGGCAACGAGGGATAGCCATCTCATTTTGCGCAGTTGTACTAAAACTGAGGTGTGTGCTTTTGATTGCGCGGATAGAAACGATACGGAGACACACATCCCGAAACGATATGGAGACAGCCATCCCTGTTTGCGCAAATACGAAATACGGTTATTTAAATAGTGACAGATATTTGCAGTGGCATATGATTAACAGTAGCATCTATTGTGTTATAATTGGCACTAGATTGACAGTACGAAGAGTCCTTAAGTAGCATCACATCACATCAACAATGCCACTAGATTAACATGCAAAACAATAGCATTAGTATTACTGTCATGAGAGTAGCACATGGTCAGTAAATGTGCAATCAAATTTGTGCTGTTCCACTGGGATGAAGCAATGCTAGCGGTGTGAGATTTAAGTGTAACTGCAAAAACACAATTCATGGGAAATAAAGCAAGACGGAAGCACTTCATAAAATGGTGGTGGCATTGCTTCAATTTATCGACGGCACTAGACCATTACTTATAGTGACATTAGGTGGCATTGCTTAATGCTTCATGTGATTTTACATTAACAGTAGCGATATGGGCGTAGGGACAGCAGGGGCATAAAGTGGTGAGGCAGATGTGGCTGCCGAGAGCGGCAAACACTCAGGCAGCATGTCTTCATTTGTCCCATTTTCTATCTCCTCGGCGACATTTTCCTATGCGAGCACAGGAAATCTAGACCTGCTCATTCTCATTTGCGTTGTCCCCCAACACCCATCACTTTCTTTCCTTTCTCAACCAAGAGACAGCTCCACTTCCCCCCCCACCCTTCGCCATCCACCATGCTTTCTTCGTCTTTTCAACCAAGAGACTAGTTGGGTAGCCAGTATCTACTACTTTCCCCCGTTTCCTCTTAGAACCAAGTCCTAGATTCATGCTACAGCTTTCCCACTTTCTTCCCTGTTTGAACCAACTCTTAGAGTCGGCTGTATGAACTAGCTTTACCTCTAATAATAGTAAAAGTCTAGGTGGCTTTGGAACAGCGGGCGGAAGTAGAAAAAGATTCACATGAAGGGAGCTGGGGCAGTAGAGCAAGGCAGGTATTCCGTTTTGAAGGAATATATACCTGAGGGTCGTCGGCATGTGGCAAAGACGGCGTCGGGAGGCCGCATCTTGGCCACAATACCGCAGGGAGGAAGAAGGGGTCGGAGGCCCTCCCGAGCCGGCGCTCTCTTGGAGAGAACGGCACGGCCGCCGATCCGGACGCGCGGGCAGCCATTGGTCTCCTCCCTCGCTGCCGACGGCAGCGTGAATGATGCACCTACACCCCAGCCCCGGTCGAGGTTGTCCGGCCAGATTTGTGACTAGTTGTGAGCTGAGAGAGAGAGAGAGTGGCCACCTATGCCTTGCTTAGATCTGGAGAGCATGAGAGAGTGAACGAGAGGAACCCTAGTAAAGCAAGCGCTCAAGCTCCTGCTTATATATATAATGGAGTGATTTTGTTGTACCAGCTTCAAAAAATGTGCTCCTACGTGTACCCACGAGTGGGTGTGAGAGAACTAGTGCGTGCGTGCACCGCTTCTCTTCGTGAGAGTACAATATATTATGCCCAAAGAACGTTCGCCGCAAGCGTAATAGTATAAGTGTGTGACGTGTGAGCTAAAATAAAATGTGCGTGACGTCTTTTGTTTTTTAGAAGTTCTGAGGGTAGGGTGTGAAGAGCACATATGTGCGTGATGTCTACCTGCAGATAGACGACGGGTGCGACGTGCGAGTCTGCGAGAGGACTCGGGAGAGTCGTGACTTGTGAGGGTGCGTGTGCGTGAGAGAGAGGGGGCATGTATCAATGCAATGCATGTGTCCGTAAATCATTATCCGATAATGGTTTGCCACAAGCCTTTTCCTGACGAACGCCGTAAGAACCGTTAGATTGGCATCCGACAGTGTCAGTTTTGCCATGTCATTTAACAAAACAGCCACTCCTCCTACACACAAATCTTCCACGTGAGTGTTAGTAACTGCCGTATGCTCCCTCCATTCCGAAATGCAGTGCATATAGCTTTATTGAAAATTCGAACCTCGCAAACTTTTACCGAGTTTTCGTGTACCAAATTGCACATGTAGAATACCCTGTATATATCATTTCATTCATCTTCGAGAGGTAACTATAAAGATGGTGGAGGAGTCTACAAAGAAAGACCATCGTATCACCCGCAGCAATTTCAACCATCCTTTGGTGTCGAGGAATATCATAGGAACTCTATATGATATGATTTTTATAGGATTTTTTCCTTTAAAGCCAATTGGTTCATAGGAATAGATTCATATACTCCACATTTCAAAGGAAATAAACATGATATCATTTCTATAGCTTTAGAGCCACTTGGTTCACATGAATGGATTCATATACTCCCTTAATTTCAAAGGAAAATAAACATTAGCGTATATTCAATAGAAAAGTTCCTATGATATGAACCAAATTACATCTCTTTTCTAATCCCTCCTCATAGGAATTGAGATACATGTCATCTGTAGATTCAATAGAAAAGTTCCTATGATGTGAACCAAATGACATCTCTTTTCCAATCCCTACTCATAGGAATTGAGATGCTCCACGTCATCTCTTTCCCTACAACTTCCATGGATACATCTTCTATTCCTAAATAGATAGTACAACCCACTAGTAGCTTTTTTCCAAAACATGCAACTATGGCACAAGAATTATCTAGTGTGCCAATAACTTTGAAAGATGGTCGCTGGATGAAGCTAATACGACAGTGCAGAGACGGCAAATCCAAGCACTACTGGCCGTTGGATATCATCAACATTCCACCAGATCTGCCACATGTACAATTTAGAAAACTCCATGGTTGAACTTAAGCATAATGCACAAACCTCAAAACACAAGCACTTCTCCTCTGTTCTAGAATCTTCTGTATCATAATTGATTTTTTTCTAAATGAATTGCCATTATTAGTTTTTTTACTTTATGCTTTACAATGCACAACCCCAAGAATATTAACATTTTATAAAACTAATTGATTTTGAATGAGATGAACTATAAGAACTAAACAAATATCTACATCATGCATATATGACTCAAAGCTTTACATGCTATAGTGTGTATTTATTCATAATTTGGTTTCGAAATCTCATGCGTTCAATGCATGTGTACCTTACTAGTTTTGAGTACAGTAGCAAATTTCACGCGGCCCTGGGTATATCAAAATGCAGGGCCCATGCATCATTGCCTTTCGGTCGAACCTACGTCCACATTTTTTGTACGTACTATATCTCCACTGGTCCCCGAACCCAAAATGTTGCCTCGTTCCCGTAAAACCAAGCGACTCACACATATGTAAGGCGTCGACTCGAACCCGTTTACTACGACGTGGCCCCACACGCCGTAGTACTCCTACAAACCCTACCGCCGCACTTATCATCGGTTTTCTTCAAGAGGACGAGGGAGAAGCCAATTTGTAGTGGAGGCGCTTTCAAAAAAAAGGATATGTAGTGGAGACCCCTACCCTAGGGTGCCCTAGGTAGCTGCCGCACGCATCATTGTTTTCTCTTTTCTTTATGCTCTTGCGCCCTAGAGTGAAATGATGGTTGCTTCGTCCGTCCAGCTTAATGCGGGAAAGGTGGGGCTTTGTGATTTGGCCGCTCGTCGCTCATTTTCTGCTACTGCGGCGCTACGACCGGGGTGCCTCCAATTCCAACCGCTGCTTCGAACTGTAATTTGGTGCATCGCACGTGGAACAAGGCAGTGGATGAGCCACATGTCGGCCAAAGGGGTCCTGTTAAGTGTGTCGCCATTTCGTGTGCGGACTGACCCTGCTTGAGTTGCTACGCCAACACGATAGGAGCAGCCTACCACTTGGTTTTGCTCCTTGGTGAATCCTGACTATATTGATCTAAATAGATACGTGCTGAACTACCCTCTCCGTCTCGGTTTTTTTTTTATTTTTAGGTGTCTCGGTTTATAGGGCGTGCATGTAGTTCTAGGTCATCCATTTGACTAACTAAATATGAGTTACTATGTCACAAAAAGTATATCATTGGATTCTTAAGCGTATGTAGTTGTATTTAAAAGTCGAGTGCGGGGCTTTTCCTGCGCGGTAGGCGGGGCAGTTCCGCCTAGTCGGTTCGACAGAGACGCGAGAAGACGGGGGAGTAGGCTGCTGCAAACATAGGGCTGTGTGATTTGACCGCGAGTTACTGCTGGACAGGTGGGACCCCGTGATTTGACTTGCCATTATCATTTTAACTGCGGCGCTACGACCGGCGTGAGTCTCCCGATTCCTGACCACCTCCATACAGGTGCCTCTCCCAATGCTCCACCATGTAGTAGAAGCTGGCTCTTTTGCATGAGAGCCCACTTCGCCACTTTTTCCTTGCCTCTCTTTCCTCCACATATGCAAAAATGCCATGTAAAGCGCACTATTGTACTTACTTGCTCCTATAGGTGCTAAGCTTGCCACATAGGCATAAAGTCTGATGTGGCAAGTTAATCAAGAAGAGAGAGACTAGTTTGGTGACCCAAGGAAGAAACGATGCTAAGCGCGTGTACCTAGGTGAAAAGACAATTTTGAGTCTATAGCTAATTAAATGAAGCAAACTTAGCAACAAAAAACTAATAAGCACACCATTTCATTGGAAGAGGTCACTCATTGGCAAATGCAATAAATACTAGTACTCCCTATGTCCCATAATATAAGAACGTTTTTGGCACTACACTAGTGTCAAAAACATTCTTATATTATGGGACGGAGGGAGTACGAAGAAAGAGATGGAGAGAAGTAAAAAAGTACACTCATAGCCAACCTTATAGCTAACCTTGTTGTAGTATGAGTGACTAAGTGATGACTATGTATGACATGCCAACATTAGATAGCCTAACGCACCGTGTTAAATCTCCAAAAGGCGCGACATGGCGAGCGACGACGGTCGTGGTAGGCGCGACCATGATACGGGCTGCCGACAGCCCTTGGATCTGAGATCAAACGGTCGCATGCTAAGTTGCTGAAAATTTGTAGAATAACCCTCCAGGATAGGATATTCACCCATAGCTCTAGAATCACGCCATGCAACCGTTCGATCTCAGATCCAAGGGCTCTTGGAAGCCCGTATCATGGGAGAATGGAAAGCCACTACCCTGCCGTTCGCACGCTAGCAGTTCGCTCCTACTCGTCCCCGCACGTCCTTTAATACTACGGAGGTTCGCTCCTAGTCGTCCCGTCCTTTCACATTAAGCCAGTTCCACTAATCCTAACCCTCCTCCCAAATCCATGGCGTCCAAAATCTCCATGATTGGTGGTGAGTACAAGGTTAGAACCATCACCGGCGATGAGTTCGACGTCATCTACACCCGTTCTTTCTCGACGGTGAAAGGATGCCTTTCTCGCTTTAGACGCATGTTCGAAAACTCAGATGATGAGTGGGTCGCTGGGCTAGATGTTGAGGACACCACAGTCCTGGGACGAGAGAAGGATCTAAAGGACGAAGAGAGGAAGAAGCCCGCCGTGATCCAGGTCTGTGTGCATGACTTATGCTTGGTCTACCACATATGCCATGTTGACGTTGAATGCCTGGATTTTAAGAACTTCCTCAAGAGCAACCTAGTAAAATTCGTTACTGTAGACTTTACGAACGACAAAGAAGTCCTGGGTCGGATAGGCCTCCTTGTAGGCAACCCCTTCGACCTCCAGAAGAATCGGTTGGTGCCCTCTCGTCAGCCTTCAATGCTGACCCTGGCAGGAGCCATGGTTCATCCTTCATACCGTAAACTGGAGAAACCTCATTACACATTTCATCGTCATGCATGGCAGCGGAATGTACTAGATATAGACCACATCCACTATGCTACAATGGATAGCTACCTTTGTTTCAATATCTACAAGGGTTAGATGAAGAGCAAGAGCCAAGTGTGCGGTTCAAGCAAAGAAGTATCAGCCAAGAGGAAGAGGGACAAGGACAAAGTCGAGGACGTGGACGAGGACTCCGAGTGAGTAAGCTGTCAGTATCATTGCTCATGGTGGTTCTAATGTAGTGTCTACCGGATTAGTTGTATAGTTTAATTTCAGGTGTGCTTAGTTTAATTTAAGGGGTGTGTTGTGTTGAGCCCTGAGCAGAACTATGTTATGTTTCTTGTCGTTACTTTAACTCTTCAGTATGTACATACTACTAGTATTTCTTTAATAGAATTTAGCACCCCAATTAAGCACGTACTAGCTTTTTTAATAGTACTATATGCAGAATTTGGTGACGAGCGCTCTCTATATGTACCATCTTTTTTTAATTTCAATTTTTGCTCCGTGGCGCAATCCATCTATACTACTACTGTACAAAAGTATACATTTTTTAAAAGGCTAGAGCACTGTTCATCACATATATAGCCAGTTAAATTCTCAACCTAGAACGATGTGCATGCCATGTAGTAAACCGATATGGAGGAAGTATAGTGAAAATGAGGTGATTTTACCGAGCGGTCGGCGGGGGAGCATGGCCTGCCATGTGGTCCCACGTGTCATGATGTACCAAGGCGATGCGCGTGTCCCTCTTGAGGCAGAAGCAATACTACGTGGTTTGAGATGATGGCGAACCGAAGTGTGAAATAATGGTTGCTTCGTCCGTCTGGGAAGGTGCGGCATTGTGATTTGACGTCTCATTGATCATTACTACTACTAGGCCGTACGAGTGGGGAGCGTCCCCCTGCTATTCTACACTGTTATTTGGTGCTTGACACGTTGATCCAGTCGCTATATGTCCCACATGTCGGCGACAGGAAGCACAGAATTCATGAAAGGGAGCGTCGATGGAGGAGTATACTACAGAATTCATGAAAGGGAGCGACTTAGTTTTGGAAAAATCTGTCTTTACAGAGTACGTACCCACTAGGGTTTATAGGGCTCATCTAAAAAACATTCGTTTTTCCGTTTGATAAGTCTCAATTCTACTACTAGTAGTAGTACCATTACATGTTGGATTTCGAGGTGCGTCAGATCACCCGATGCAAGCAGTGTCAAGAGGAAACTAACCAATGCATGTAGAAGTCCATGGAAATTTAGTGGTCATTCATGCATTCGTTCTAATTAACGCCTCGGTAAACATAACTTCTTGAAAAACGAGCGTACTAATTACTTGTGCAAACTACTTAAATTAATTCGACCACTCACCGTCTACCTTGGTTGGAGAGATTTTGAAATTGAGCCATAAACTGGAAAGGAGGAGTAGTAACTTTTTTCTTGATTACTATTTGTGGCCTTGTATAGATGCAAAATGTATTTTTTATAGTGGCCTTGTATAAGTAAATGGAGGGAGTACTAAAGGACATATATATTCCAAACAATATGATAATCTCTCTAACCAAGGTACGTAGTAGGGACGAGGAGTAAACGGAGGGAGTAGTAAAATTTTCTCCTCGTGCTACAAGCCACCGCTCGCGTGGGCGAGCGAGCGGGCGTAAGGTGTACAGTACTACTACTACTACTACTCTTAAGCAAGCTTCACCTCATCCTGCGAGCCACCGCACCGTGGGCGGGGGAGACGGCGTACTAAGCAAGCTTCTCCTCATTCTGCGAGTTGACGGGACACATCAAAAGTACTCCAGTGTATAGAGCCTTGCCTCTAAGGTAGGCCCCACATGGTTTGCCTCTTTTTTAACATAACACGTCAAGTCGCAATTTATTTGTTCACCCGTGGTAGACGATCCTCCCTCCACCAAGTGGACAACCAGTCGCAATTTATTTGTCAAATTACCACGTGGGTTGCCTTTCCATACAGAAATGAGATCCACCATGTGCCCGTGCGGGTGTGGTTGGGAAAGAGACGGGAGTATGTGCGCCGTGCGTGCACCTCTTCTCTTCGTGCACGTCCCCCACCTACGTGGGTGTGTGTGAGAGAGATGCAAACCTAGACATAATGCGTCGTCCATCCCCATGCCTCCGCCCAGTTCGACCACCAATCACCACCTTCCCCCACTCCTCCTCACCTTATCTCTCATCTTTCTCCCTCCATTTCTATATACAAGGGGCCACTATCAGAATTACAATTTGCAGATATACAAGGCTACTAACACTAATTGATGCAATATTAATGGTGTTTGCCTCGTGGTACTAGCAAAGGAGGACATTAATTATCCCTTGCATGCATGCGGGAGTTTGTAAAAAAATGCATCTTGATGTTCCGTGCAATGCACGGGCATCTTGCTAGTCCATGAAAACAACACATGGCAAAATTCCACGACGAACGAGGGATTTGAATCTGTTGGGAGGGGCTGTTTGGATCTTGCCCGAGGTAGCCAAAATATTGGCGACCCTTTTGTCCACCGGTGCCTTTGCCACCGATGAACGAGGAATGGCTCGGATGCTCATGATGTCATGCATCCTCCAGCACGCACGTTGGAGACGAGCTCGCACGAGCTGTGTTCTTTTCCCACAACGCCACCCGAGCCGCCCGCAGACCGACCGGCGACCCGCAAATTACGCCATCCAACCGTAGCCGCACACATTGTGACAGCAACTCAACCAACCAGACGAAATTCACGCAAACACGTAAACAAACTGATATTTCATATAAACAACGACGAAAATCATATAAAATACCAGATTTTCATACAAACATGACGGATTTCATTTCATTCAAATGAACTACGCGATGCTAGTTCTGGACAGCACAGGTATATAATACCTGGCCTAAATGGTCGCCCGCCGATCGATTTGTGTTCTTCATGTTCGGCAGCACGATCACCGGACTGCTGGGAGCCCTGGAGGTATATGCTTCAGCGCAAAGGACGGCTCGCTTCCCCACTGCCCAACTGATATCATTGGTTGATGCCAAAGATGATGGTGACCGGCACCGGTTCGAGTTCATCACCGGCCACTACTTCGCCATGGCCTGCACCGGCTCGAGTTCATCCTAACATTCTCCTCTTTCGTGGAGCCCATGCGGGGTCGACGAAGGTCCTCGCAACAAAAGGATCCGGCAAGACACCTGCTGTGTATGCCGGCGTCGCGTCTGCGGTGGCCTTCATGGGACCCAAGCGGCGGCGGCCTCCCGTGTTCTACTTCTTCTCGATGATGGCGGCGGACGCGGAGGCGCTGGCCACCGACTCGCCGCTCTCCGCGGACACTGTTTTTCTTACATATTCCATCCTCGCACGATTGTCTTACGACCGCCGGACGCCACCAGGCCAACTACCTGGTCCAAGGGAGGCGTGCGGGTCTTCACATGCCAGCTTCTTCGACGATGCGTGCAAGTTGTTCGACGGTTTGCCCGTAAGGTACAAATGGACTCCGCCGACGATTTCTTTTTCCATAGTTTCATTTGCGACTCGGATGACGATGAGAATATTGTGGTTGCTGTGTTGATCGTCCATGACAACCTTAGTAGGCAGCGGTCATTGTTCCGGGGCTCGATCTCGAGGCACACTCCGGCGTTGAATTATAACCGAGAGAGCGGCCATTTCCTTCTCTAGAAGGACTACTTTGGCACACCCAACCTACTCTTCAAACATCACCTATTCTGGTGTTGTTTCCATATGGCTAGCTATGTTTTCAACCGTATCCGTGAGGGGGTGGTGGCATACGATAAGTATTTCGAGTGCAGGGAGGATGCCTTTGGAAAGATTGGCTTCTCCTCTTATTAGAAATGCACTGCCGCTATTCGGATGCTTGCATACGGAGTTCCTGGTGATCTCATTGATGAGTATGTCTGTATGAGCGAGTCCACGTGCCTAGAGTCCATGTACAAGTTCTGCAAGGCTGTGACAACAATGTTTGACCTTGAGTATTTGAGAAAGCCATATGATGCAGATACAGCCCGCTTGTTGGCGATGAATGCCAACAAGGGCTTTCCAGGGATGCTTTGTGGCATATATTGTATGCATTGGGACTGGAAGAATTGCCCTTCTGCATGACAGGGGGAGTATAAGGGCCATGTCAAAGATTGCACTGTCATACTTCAGGTTGTGGCCTCACAAGATCTCTAGATCTGCCACTCTTTCTTCGGCATGGCTGAATCTCACAAAATTATATCAACGTGCTTCAACGCTCTCTGGTGTTTGCAAGGCTTGCCGAAGACAACTATCCGTAGTAGGTGCCCAACCAACACAAGCACAGCGGCATGCGCATCACACGAGCGGCGACAAGGACGCGGGCGCTGATGTTGCTTTTTGGGCTAGACGCGCCGGATGGAGGCCGAAATCACTATTCTGACCCTTCCGGTAAACTTTGTCACAAAGTGAACTCGACATGAAAGTATCTCATGATCTAACCCTTTTAGCAACGCCATAGCTCACGGTGTTTCTGCCCAAAATGGAAATGCTGAGCTAGCTAGCGTTCATGTCCAAAGAAGAAACGCCGAGGTAGCTCGCGTTGCGGACCAGGTAAGGAACGCCATAGGGCTTGTCGTTTCTTCACTGGCACCCAGCCCATTCGCTGCCACGTCGGGATCTTTCTCCTCAGCCGCCAGAGACACCACGCTAGAAATGCTAAGGTCGGCAACGTTTCCGGCCTTCTCAGAAACGCCAAGGTAAAAAACTGCTCCATAACCAGGGCCTAAACGCCAAGACATATGGCGTTTCTTACTTGGTCAAAAACGCCATAAACTTGGGCGTTTCTTACCTGGTGAGAAACGCTAGCTACCTCGGCGTTTCTTCTTTGGTCAGAAACGCTGGCTAGCTCGGCGTTTCTATGTTTGGCAGAAATGCTGTGGGCTACGGCGTTGCTAAAAAGGTCAGATCGTGAAATACTTTCACGTCGAGTTCATTTTGTGACAAAGTTCGTTCAAAGGGTTAGAGCAACTCTAGCAGACCCCGCATCCCGCCCCGACCCACAAAATAACTGTCAAAATGCGGGTCGAGCGGGAAAACTTGCCGATCAGACCCCGTATCCCGCCCCGGCCCGCAAATATTTTTGCGGGGCGTGGCAAATCTTCCCCCCCAACCTTTAGTTTCATGGGCTGGGAGGCTGACCCGAGCTCAGCCCCTATCCGCAGCGGGATTTGGCGGGAGGGACATTTCTACGCGCCCTTTCCCGCTCCCACCACCCTCCGCCACCATTGCCCCGCCTCCGCACGCTCCGGTGCTTCCTTCCCGGCCGTCCCTCGCCGCCATGGACGACCCCATGATGTCCCCCATCACCGTCGAGGTCGCGCACGCTCCTTCCCCTCGGGCGGATCTCGTCGCCGGCCATGTTGGCCCCGCCGCCGTCGTGCAAGCAAACACCGCGCTCATAGAAGCGAAGCGGCAACGTGGTCGTCGCAGTATGGAATCCACTGCCCCGCCGCGATGGCCCGCGCCCCGGGCGCCAACGCCGCAGGGCGATCCCGGCCAGCGGCGGAGAAGGTCGGCAAGGTCACGGGCGTAAAGCGGAGGAAGATTCCGGCTACAAAGAAGCCACCTTCTTCATCCTCTCACTCCATCTCGGAA
The DNA here is from genome assembly GCA_021437245.1 of Aegilops speltoides. Lineage (NCBI taxonomy): Eukaryota > Viridiplantae > Streptophyta > Magnoliopsida > Poales > Poaceae > Aegilops > Aegilops speltoides. The sequence continues at coordinate 291,699,215 of CM038143.1, forward strand.
AGAGGTGCTCCGGCGATGCCGTTCAACGGTGTCGCTCCCCCCGCAAGTGAGGTGTTCGACGAAATGGCCGGAAGGTACGCGTCTTCGATGAACCGCAATGACATGGACGACCTCACCAAAACATGGCATGATATGGCAAGGAGAGAAATCTTGAAGAGGAGAATGGTCGCGTCGGCCGGTCCGTGTTACAGTTCCGGTGATGTTTCCTCTGCTCCATATGGTGGCAATGTGGATGATTTCGGTGCGGGAGTTGGAACAAGCACCGGAGGTGGATTCGGTGGTGGCGATGAACTTCAAGATGGACTCGATGGCGCGGAGTGAAGATCGACCAAGATGGTGCCGAACATGGGCGCAAACTTTTGCAGGGCCTCTTTTGTGTTTGTCGTACTGAACTTGGCTTTTATTTACGCGTAAAACTGTGTTATGTCGTTTGAATTTGAACTTATTTATGAAAACTTATGTCAAATCCGAGAATTGTCGTTTTCTGTTTACGGGTCGTCGCGGCGTTGTCCGAGCAAAACCCGTAGAGGCCTACTCGTAAAAAAGTATATTTCATGAATATACTTTTTTGCGAGTCCATTTAGGGAGTCTGCATTTGTGGCAGCCCGAGCCAGCCCGCAAAAGCAGTTTTGCACGAACTACAAACACGTTTTGCGAGCCGGTGAAATACGGGATCTGCTAAAGATGCTCTCAATAGTGAAAAAGGCCCCGGATGGATTCGCCCCCGCACACCACGCGTCACTAGCGGACGCGCAAACCGGCCGCCGGTCGCGGTCCCTCCCAGATCTCCTCTCCCCGTCCCTTTCCTGCTTCTCTCTCCTCTGTCTCCCACCGTCGCAAGGCTACAACAAAGTCAGCCTCCAACCACCGTTTTGCGCTTTTCTTCCCTACCCTTTTTGTTGCGGCTTCTTTCAGTTTTCTTTCTTATAAGAAACAAAGTACTTAATCATCACTAGTATTATTTGTTCCTTCGGTTGCACCGTGTCCCTGTGCGTTACATCATCGAGATGGAGTAGAACAAATCAGATTTAATGTGTAAAATACTCGCAACATTTTCTCTGATTGATTGAGTGGTTTGTTCTGTCTGTGATGATTCCCCGGTTACTCTTGCGCCAAAAGAAAATAAAGATTGTGATGATTCTTCGGTCCCTCCGTTCAAAACAACAGAGAAAGCTAGTATAGTGCTGCAAGCCAAACAAACCCACCCCGATCTTTTGCTCAAAGTTGCTAGTTCTCTAATATAAGTACTCGTGCTCACCCAGCAAAAGAAAAAGTAGTCGTGCTCATCATGTTGCTTGAGCCAGTAGCAGTAGCACTGACACACTATCCTTCGGTGGAAGCCAAGCTAAAGAGCAGCTAAAGCTGAATTTCGGGCGCGTATTCGTATTCGTGGATTAGAGATCACGTCTCCCCCAAATGGCAAAAAGGACCTCCCGCCAAGGTAACATATGGCAAAAACCAAAACAGACGCTCCTAGTTTGGCCACTAACTGTACAAAAAAAAAAATACCCGATTTTTTTTTTTACAGTTAGTGCAATTATTTTAATTTTTCTTCATCACTGAGTCGTGGTAACAATAATTTTCGGTTTGCATGTGTATGCCTTTTTTCCAGAGAAAACACTGGAAGATATTTCAAATTTAGTTCAGCTACAAAAATAATTACAAAGATGTAAGCAACCGACTTGGAAAAAAAGTTCCACAACAAGCATCAAAGAAACCCTAATAGCCACATGGCTCTTGAACAACCGTGTTTGAAGTCCACCGCTAGGAACGAGACAAAGACAATGTAGATCAAACATTGACATGGTTGTATGCTAAACTTCTTGTTGCTATGGCTTGTTAGACTTGAAATTTAGAAATAAAATCATTAGATCGTAACCCTAACATTAGAACATCTAATTAGCATTAAACAAATAGGGATTTAGGGTTTTACATGCAATAAGAGCAACAATTGCTAGTTAGTGAAGGTCGCGCGCGTGCTCGATGTAGGTGTAATGAGGAGTCGAAGTAGAAGCTCCCTGCAGGTATGGGCATCCTTCGGGGTGGGGCCACCACCGGCATTGTTCGATCACCGGCAACAAGGAAGATGATTTTCATGTCAGCGGTGCTCACCCTAGATCGGATGGGGGTTCTTGGGATGTGGGGAGCAAGGTTTGACCGTGCGTGAACTAGTCTGATTGCTTGTGGTCGTGCGCCCATCCTTGTGTATTTTGGTGCCGCGACATGGGTTCAAAACCATGAGTAGGATACCCCCCCCCCCATTAGGGTGCATTAGTCGGGTGAGGGGCGCAAATATTGGTGTGTGTCCCTTCCTTTTAACCTTATCCTTCCATGTAGTTAGGTCATGGATCAATATCCAGTGTGACCTATAACCCAATGATGCACCAGGATCCACGTGCTCGTGTACCTGCATGCCATAAATCACCTTCCACAAAAACCTACAACCCAGTGAAGGATGAGTCCTACTTGTAGGCAGATATGGAGGTCGCATTATAGAATTTATGTCTGCACACAGCCGTCGCGACCTCCGTATTCATATGGAGCGGTAATCGTTCATATGGAGAATCTATTGCTCTTAGAGCACCTTCAATAGGTGTTGTAGATGTATAAATAACAGAAATTTACATCATGAAGGCCCAAAAACAGTGCCCCAACAGATTATTAGATGCAAAAAAAAATTGCTTTTGCTATAGATGTAAAATACATCACTTGTTGATGCAAATTTTCATCACCAGTCACCGCCCAAGCAAAAAACATGCAACGTCGAACAAAGCCCAACTGCCAAACGGAAATTTCTTGCCGCAGGCTTGCCCTCCCGCCGCCCACCATCGGACCGCATGGATGGCTCCCCTGACCCCATGGTCACCACCGCAGCTCTGCCGCATCTCGCCACAGTCGACCCCGCATTTCCCACTGTCCTGCCGCCGCCATGCTACCCCCAATCTTCGCCCCCCCGGGTCCCGTGGCCCCTGTCGGAATGGGTGCTCCACCTAAGGAGAAAGTTGTCGCGGTCGGATGACCCAAACTCTCAAAGATTATGGGATACATGTGAGACATGTTCCATTGCTTTGTGATAACGAGAGTGCCATCAATCCCGTGCAACATTCTCGAACTAAGCATATTGAAGTTCATCACCATTTCATTCGTGATCATGTTGCTAAGGGTGACATAAATCTTAAGCATGTTCGTACCAACAAACAATTGGCGGATATCTTCACCAAACCTCTTGATGAGAAGATATTTTGTCGTTGAGGAGTGAATTGAATATCATTGATGCCTCAAATTTGGAGCAAAAACTCCTTCGTATGCATGCAAGGGATGGGCTTATAATGACTAATCCTTGACATTTCTCTTATGATGATAATCATATGTCTTGTATACATTTGCACCCTTGTGTTGCATCTAAGCCCTGTAGGTACTTGGATGAGCTTCATTTCACAAGATTGCAAATCACTCATATCATGATCAATCTTGTCATGACCAAGTATCTTCACTTTGGTTGTTGTGTTCAAGGAACAAAAACACACTCAATATGTCCTTTGATAACTTCTTTACGATTAATTTCACTCTTGTCAATTTGGATAAATGGATGTTATTCCTTGCAAGACTAACCCATGTAGGAAGATGAGCTTCAAATAGATAATAGATGCTCCCAACTCAATTCATATGAGCATCCACTACAAGTTCAACTATGTGATCAAGTTTGATAACAAGCCTAAGGTATGTCCTCACATCTTAGAGAAGCTTTACTCCATCATGAGTCAAAGCCACTCAACAAGATGTGAATACATTGAAATGCTTAAATGAAAAATGGTAACCCCATTTTGAGCTTAATGACGAGTATGACCTATGATCAAGTGATCTGACTTGACTCCTAAGTCAATATACTCTAACATAGGTAACGTTGTCGCCGACCCCCCTGTAGATGAAGTTCTCTAGTGTTTCCTTTCCTTAGTTGCATTTCTTTTGCTAGAGTGCCATCTCCTTTTAAATCAAAAAAACTTCATCTAGATTTCTTCTCTTTATTTTCTTGTGTTTTTAGTTAGACTCTGGTAAATTCATTGCAAATCCTATTCAAATTCCCTGGAAATCTTTGTGAGAACTCTATTGCAAGTGAGCTGGGTTGACAAATTTTTCCTTCCATGCTGAACTCGGTCTCTACGATCTGAACCCATCGGCCACATCGAAGTGCAATTAAACCTTGCACGCAGTTCATTAGTTCCACCGAAAAGGACTAATTCGGTTCCACCGATGCGCTCTGTCTGTGATTCCTCAATTTCGGAGTCACCGGTCGAAATCAATCGAAGTCACCAATTTCATTGCTGAGAATGTTTGACCATACTCACTTGACTCACAACCTTGAAGCTTACCCTTCTTGGAAATTGATGTCAAAGGGGTAGAGAGATGCACATCAAAGCTTATTCACAAACCTCTTCTAAGAAAGGAAGAGAGAGATGCACTATCATAAGAGGAGAGAATTTACATGTCTCTAAGAGGGGAGAGATATGTTGTCAGCTTGTCTTTATTCTCAGTTAGTTTGCTCTGATTTTTTAGTTTGCTCTAATTTTGTCTCACCCTACCTAATCCCATTATCCTATGCTAGATTCAGGGGGAGAGGAAGTTCAACCTTAGGGGAGAAAAATCCTTGGAAGTTTATTGCAAACCTTTTTTTGGGGGGGGGGGGACATGTCTATATCTAAAGGAGTACTCACCTAGTCGTACTTATCTAACACATGTCATCCCGGTCTTGGTACTCTTGTGGATCATGTGGCTTCTCTCTTGTTGAAATTTCCTTGTGTTGTCTAACTTTGTTTTCTCAAGATCATTTCTTCAATTAGTTCAAGGACCGCAAGGTAAGTATATGCATCTCACTCATATACATGATAATCTCTTGTTTGTTGCACATATTGTTTGCAAGAGGGAATCATAAACATGAAGGTACATCTCTCATCGTTGTTGCTCTGATGCATACAACCAAGATACATGTAACTCATTACTCATTCTATCATGTTGTGCATTGACATGTCTTCAACTCATATCATAAACATGATTGCACACCTATAGGGGGAGCTTATGCATGTTACATGTTCCTCAAAGCTTGAATGAACCACTCATTACATTTTTACTTGAAGCTTTGATGTATGTTGTCATCGATTACCAAAAAGGGGGAGATTGAAAGCACATTTGCTCCCTTGGTGGTTTTGGTAATCAATGACAACATACATATTGTTGGACTAATTAATAGCTTTACCTAGAATATTTCAGATAAGTTCAAAGGTGGCATGGCAAGGACAAGAGGATGTGGACCCTTCAAAATGCTAAGGACATGGATTGGCAAAAGCTCAAGACTCTACATTTTTGGTTAAGTGATCCAAGATCACATTGAGTCCATAGGAAAGCCAAAACTACTAAAAGGGGATGAGGTTTTGATGATGATCTAGTTGCTCAAGTGCTTAGTGATATTGCTCCAAAACCCTCAACCACTTTCTCTATCGAAATATGTCCAAAACCCTAAAAGCCAACTCGGTCCCACTAGATCTTAACTATTCGGACCCACAGAGTTCATCTGGGCACTGCCACAACCAAACCCTAACAAATCGGATCCAGGATACGAATCTCGATCCCACCAAGATGGCCTTGCCAACTCTCTGTCATCTAGTGCAATTATTTCGGTCTTACCGTGCTTTTCAATCGGTGCCACCGAGATGGATTGCCAACCTTCTATTGCCTTATTGCTTTATTTTGGTCTTACCGAGATGATGAAATCGGTGCCACCGAAGCGAGGTTTTGCCCTACCATTGCACATCGATTGCTCTGAGATGTTTCCATTCGGTTCCACCGAGACCTCCAATGTTCATATCTTTTACACAGGTCGGTGCCACCGAGATTTCTGACCGGTGCCACCGAGATTTCTGACCGGTGCCACCGAGTTGGGTCAAATGTGCGTAACGGTTGGATTTCATGTGGAGGCTATACATACCCCTCCACCCCTTTTACCTAGTAAGAGAGTCATCAGAACGTGACTACACTTCCACCATTCATTTTCTGAGAGAGAACCACCTACTCATGTGTTGAGATCAAGAGATTCCATTCCTACAATTTGAACCTTGATTTCTAGCCTTCACCAAGTTGCTTTCCACTCAAATCCTTCTTCCACCATAGCCAAATCTGTGTGAGAGAGAGTTGAGTGTTGGGGAGACTATCATTTGAAGCACGAGAGCAAGGAGTTCATCATCTACACATCATCTATTACCTTTTGGAGAGTGGTGTCTCCTAGATTGGTTAGGTGTCGCTTGGGAGCCTCCGGCATGATGTGGAGCTGAACCAAGAAGTTTGTAAGGGAAAGGAGATCGCCTACTTCGTGAAGATCTACCCGAGTGAGGCTAGTCCTTCGTGGACGGAAGCCATGGTGGAATAGAAAAGGTTGCTTCTTCGTGGACCCTTCGTGGGTGAGCCCTTCATGGAATCGCGCAATCGTTACCCTCCGTGGATTGAAGTCTCCATCAACGTGGATGTACACCTATCGGAACCACGCCAAAAATCTCCACGCCTCAATTGCGTTTGCTCATTCCAATTTCCATCCCTTTTACATTCTTGCACTTGCATGCTTTACTCTTTCCGGTGCCTATACTCTTGCCATGCTTGTGTAAAATGTATTGTGTGCCCTTTAACATGTGCTAAACTCAACTTTAACTTGAAGAATTGTAAAAACTGCTACTTTTACTTGTTAAGGGTCTAATCACCCCCCTCTAGACCCCTCTTCTTGATCTTTCACTGGCCTCTCTGAGCAGGACACAAACCCTAGCAAAACTCATCAAAGCATTAAAAAACAGAGCCCTATCACCGGCAAGGGCTGGAATTCATCGTGCCTCCATGGCCCTAAGACCACAGGAGACGAGGTAGACCAGCGAAGGCAGTGGTGGAAGGCACGAGAAACCCTAGCCAAAGGGCCCTCTTTTCTTCTAGGCGGCAACCCTATTTTATACCATCTGTTGGAGTTGGACATTTTTATGATGTAAAAAAACATCTTTTGGTTATGTATATTTTACTCACACCACAATTTGGTGATGTAAAATGCATCATCTATTGGAGATGCACTTAACTTGCCTCGTGAGGTATTCAAACGACATAACGACATCTCCAATGTTGACCTGCAAATTTCCTCCGGCATCCGTCCGCGGACAGGGCGGGGGACCATTCCGTGGACAATGATGTTGGAGGCCGCCATCCAATTCTACCATGTATATGTCCGCCAGTAAAGGGCAATTTGAAATTCAAATAAAAGTTTGATCTATAGCGTGCACCGTATCACATGCCCAATCACATCGAGAAAGAGGCAAGTATGCTCAAGTTTTTACATGGCAGATCACAAAAGAATATCCGTCCGGCAGTCCGTGCAAAAAATTGAGATTTTTTGCCCTATTGGACCGGCGATCCGATCCTCCTCCATGCTCAAGGTGTCATCGCTGCGTATGTAGCCTCCGCCTCCAACTCCTGATGTTGCCGCTGCAACATCTTGTAGCGGACGGCTTGCATGATCATTCTTGCGTCGACATCCAAAGACTCCACCTTCGAGCACAACATCTAGGCGTCCTCCGCATCGGTTGTGGTCTTCACCTTCTTTTCTTTGAGCATGGCCTTCTTCTCTTTGATCAAGGCCCTCTTCTGTTCGAGCGCCAGCTTCTTCTTGGTTGCCTCCATCAGCAGTTTGAACCTCTCCACCTTTTGTCCTCCTTGATGTCGAACCGTCTGACGTATGCCTCCTCCTTCTTCGATAAGATGTCCTATAACTTCCCCGTCAACTTGACAACCACACCTTCTCGCTTCGCCCTCTCCTCCTCCCACTTGTTTCCCCAAAACCCTCTTATAATATTCTTAGACGGTTCATTTGTTGGGTCCCTAGTTTCTTCCTAGGTAGCTTGAGTGGCGGTCTTGGCTATGAATAGGTTCCACTTCGGTTGCCCATTAAACTTCAACCAGCAATGCATGACAGTGAAGTTTTTCTTCACCAACTTCTTGAACACCATACACGCATGGGATGGGTACAAAATAAAACATTATCAAGACCTATGCATACATATCCAACTAGTGATCAACAAAAGTATGCATATCCGAGCGATGATCAACAAAAGTATGCATATCCAGCTGGTGATCAACAATACTTTGCAAATCCAGCTACAAAACTATGCATGTCTGGTACTTCTGAGCTACATTGGGATTTCCTCAAAGAGGAGAGGATGATGCAGTACATTAGAGATAAGTATTCCCCTCAGTTAAAATCAAGGTTATCAATCCAGTAGGAGAACCACGCAACACCTCATTAGCAGTACCTACACACAAGATAACAAATCCTTGCACCCAACATGAACAAGGGGTTGTCAATCCCTCGGCGGTTACTTGCAAGATTAAATTGTATGGTGATAGATAGATAGATCAAACAAAAATACAAAATAAAATAAAGAAAGAAAATTTGCAGCAAGGTATTTTTGGTTTTAATATATGAGAGAAAATAGACCCGGGGCCATAGTTTTCACTAGAAGATTCTCTCTTGGAAATAGCATACGGTGGGTAAACAAATTGTTGTTAAGCAATTGATGGAAAGCAAATCATCATGAAGATATCCAAGGCAATGATCATCTATATAGGCATCACGTCTAAGACAAGTAGACCAAAACAATTCTGCATATACTACTATTACTCCACACATCGACCGCTTTCCAGCATGCATCTAGAGTATTAAGTTCATAAAGGACGGAGTAATGCCTTAAGCAAGATGACATCATGTAGACAAAGAAAACTCACGTATGAATAAACCCCATCTTTTTATCCTTAATGGCAACGATACAAATACGTGTCATGTCCCCTTCTGTCACTGGGATTGAGCATTGCAAGATCGAACCCATCACAAAGCACCTCTCCCATTGCAAGAAAAATCAATCTAGTTGGCTAAACCAAATCAATAGATCAAAGAGAAATACAAAGCTATAACAATCATGCATAAAAGGGTTTAGAGAAAACTCAAATAATATTCATGGTTAAATCTGATCATAAACTCACAATTCATTGGATCCCAACAAACACGCCCCAAAAAGTCACTACATCGAATAGATCTCCAAGAACATTGTATTGAAGATCAAGGAGAGAGAAGAAGGCATCTCGCTACTAGCTATGGACTCATAGTCTAAGGTAAACTACTCACGCATCATCAGAACGGCAGCAAGGTTGATGTAGAGCCCCTTTGTGATCGATTCCCTCTCCGGCAAAGTACCGGAGAAGGCCTCCAGATGGGATCTCATGGGAACAGAAACTTGCGGCGGCGGAAAAAGTATTTCGGGTGGCTCTTTGATGTCAGGGGAATATTTGAGAATTTATAAAGGCGGTATTAGGTCAAGAGGTGCCACGAGGGGCACACAAGCCTGGGGGTGCGCCCCCTGGGGCGCGCCTCTCGAGCTTGTCCCTCCCTTGTGACTCTTCAGGTCTTCTCCCGAACCTTCTAGGGTCTCTTCTGGTCCAGAAAAAGTTAATCCAAAGTTTTTTCTCCGTTTGGACTTTGTTTGATATTGATCTCCTGAAAAATAAAAAATAGGCAAAAAAACAACAACGGGCACCGGGCACTAGGTTAATCTATTAGTCTCTAAAAATGATATATAATTGCATATAAAGCATCCAATATTGATATTAGCATGAAACAATAAAAAATTATAGATACGTTGGAGACGTACCAATGTCCAGCTACAATACTATGCATATCCGGCTAGTGATCAACGAAGTATGCATATCCGACCAAATGAACTTACTTGCTCGTGCATTTGCGCACAGCTAGGCCATCGTGCGATGAGATGCTTCAAGTGGTCGCAATACTTCGAGACGGCCTCTTGGATGGTGTACCAACAATGGTTGAGGAACTTTGATTCACGTTTGCGGATGACCGCGTCGGAGTAGGGCGTGAAATGCTTGTGTTCACGGAACCATATGTGAATGTTGTTCCATAAGGTTGTGCCCTTTTGCTTTGTGCCATGGATCGGATCGAGGCTAGGGGCCAACCATGCATTGCACAATAGCTCGTCCTCCCGCATATTGAAGCTTTCTCTTTTACCCGTCTTCTTTGGATCATTGTCCTCGCCCTTGTCTTCCAACTTCTCATCCTCCTGCTGCTGTCCGACAGCTCAATCCAGCTGATGTGTGCCTGTCTGGGTGTTCCCTTGCCGCATGCCCGTCTGGGTGTTCGCCTGCTGTGTGCCGGTCTAGGTGCAGCCATGTTACGTTCTAGTCCGGGTGTAGTTGCCAGACTAGGTGGGATCCGAGTCTTCCGCCTGCCTGTCCTCATAGGCACCTCCTCTTTCGCCTCCGTCGTGAATGATGTCCATCATCTCTCGGTCCTTATCGTAGGCCAACTCCCCCACTTTAGGCATACACGCGAACAGCGTGCGAGCACCCATCTGCTCCCCGCCCGCCATCCGCGCCCAGACCAGCTGCGGCGAAGAACACTCCGAGAACAGCAGCGGCATTGTGTTCTCGTCGATGATGAACGGCACGGTGACGGCTGCCGGGGACTGCCTACCCAGTTGCTTGGTGGCGTAGAAGTATGGAGCCTTGTAATGCCCCGGCCATGGTGGCGTCTGTACGGTGAGTGACACCATTTGCGCACCGCGGCCACGACCTCCACCTCGTCCGCGATCAGCACGACCGCCACCAACACGCCCTCTGTCGGCAACCCGCTTCTTGAGTGTCTCCTCCTTTTGCGGCTTTTGCTTTGACGTGGTGATTTTGCCGCGTCGCCGAGTTGATCTTTCGGGCGAGCGGGATGTTTGGATCCTCCAGCACGTCCTCCATCTCCGGCAGGCTCTCCTCCATTTCCATGTGGCGGCGGTGGGAGGGAAGAAGAGAATGGGAGAAAGGGGCAGGAATTGGGTGGAGAGAGGCGGGATGGAAGAAGAGAGTGGGGATTCTACCACGGAAACAGGGCAGACAGCTACAAAAAGCGCGCTCCGCCTGCCTTTTGGGTGGGCCGGGGGTGTCGGAGTCCTACGTGTCTGCTGTCTAGACTCACGCAAAACCCATCACGTTTGGTTCCAGTTTGCTCGAAAAACATAATCCGGGCCGTTCGGCGGACCAATACACGACCGCATTGGATGACACAACTCATCCGGACATATACGGGCGGTTTGAGGGTCGATGTTGGAAATGCCCTGATGTTCTTATCTATTTTGTAGGCACACTATTAGAATGCAGTATAATATACTCACATATTTCACTAGGAACGTTCTGAGAATATAGTAATGAGACGTGTTCTCTTGACGAGCACTGAATTTTGTTACTCCTATGTCTTAACTACTAATTTCCCAATATGCATATTATAGTTACCCAATATCTCTACACTGTAAAATGACATAATCCCCAATCGTACGTACTATATAGATAGAGGGGGAAAGAAAGATTGTAGCTGTGAAAGCGGGTAGTGGAGGAAACATTTGTGGCAAGTGGACTTGCGGGGCACGATCCTTCCTGACTTTGCAGAGAAGAAAATCCGCAGCACAAGACAGGTCCAAGAAAGCTGATTCGACAGAGGACTTCCTTGGTAACTCCACCGCTCTCCTCTCATCCACCTGTGTGAAAGAGGACAGTCCTGTGAAAGATAGTAAAATAATTGCAGGCAACGCACAGCCCACAAGCGGAGTACTACTACTGCTGCTAGTAGTACTGGTAGTAGAGTAATTACTGTTATCCTCTTTCTCTCTCCTCTCCTATGCTCTTTTCAAACCTCTCTCCCTCTCTTGCTGACCGCTAACAACATGACAAGCAAGTCTCCACATCATGACATCACAGTCTTAACACCCTTCCAAACTTAACATCACCTTTTCATTAAAATAGTTATTATTATATACCAGTACTAATTAGCCAAAACCAAACCAAATCACAGCGATTGACACCTGGGCCCACATTATTCTGTGCCCCAATTAGAAAACAGTGTTCATCAGAGTTGAGTACAGAGAAGAGAGCCCTAGAAAAAGAAAGTAGAGAGAGAGAGAAGGGGTTGGGGTAGAATCCAACAACTACTTACTGTAGCCAAAAGTTCTCACATAAACCTTTCCTCCCTTCTCTCTCCCCTCTCCGCCCTATTTCTTCTTATCTTTCTGTCATACTGCAGCCTCCCTCGAGTAGACTCCGCTCTTCCTCCGCCCCGCCCCGCCCCGCCCTGCCGTCCGAGGAGAGGAGAGGAGACCAAGGTAGGGCAGGCCGTTCCCCTTCCTTGATCCTCGCCGATTTTACCTTCCGGCGTCGGGGATTTACCGGACCTGCATTTCCGCCCAGGGGGAACAGATTAGAACGCGCTCGCGAGGGGCTCCTAATCTGCCTAGGTCCTCGGATGCCCTCAACGGCCTCTCCGATCGTCCGTGGTTCCGCGTTTATTTTTCCCTCACTTTTTTTTTGGAGATTTTTGGGGTTTAATCTCCGCTTCTTTTTCGAGGATAAATCAACCTCTTCTCGTGGTTTTCAACGACTACTCCTCATGGCCTTTCGTCTTGGTTTTGGCTGAATTTTTCAGGAGATTTGCCGGTTTTTTTTTCTTCACGAGGGAGCCGCTGCCGCTGCGAGGAAACAAAACAATCTCCTGAGGCAAGGACGGTTGTGAAGCAAAGGTGAGAATCAGATGATGATTGGTCAATCACACATGCCTTTATCTTTTTGTTTTCTTCGCCTTCTCCGTATGCCCATGCTTTCCTGATGCTTTAATCCATGTATATATGTATGTGTATGCTTACAAGCCAAGGAACTCCAATATGAAACCCTTTTAGTTTGGCTCTTGGTTGGTTGTACAGTATTATACTAGCTGCAGCTCCTCGTGGAGTGATTCTTCTGTTTTGGCTCCATCTAGTTTTTTTCCCCAACCGAATCAGTAGATAGATTCTTCTAAATAAATTCTACTCCCTCCGTTCCGTAGAGATTTCATATGGACATACATACAGAGGAGCAAAATGAGTGAATCTATACTCTAAAATGCATCTATATACATGCGTATGTGGTCCATAGTAAAATCTCTAGAAAGACTTATATTTAGAAACGGAGGGAGTAGTACTATTGGATTATAAACCTGAACTTATAAATCAAGTTATTGACACCCAAAAGGAAATTGCAGTGATCAAATGGCAGGCGAGTCCTCTGTTCCACAAACTTCCTCTGAATCGGCTGCTCACAAGATGGGCTTCTTCAGAGTCCCTGATCTTCTCGTCAAACTGAGCACCAAATGTTTGATTGAGTTGGATGCCGTCCGCAGCCCAACATCCCCCTTAGACCTGAAATTGTTCACAGGCCTTGCTACCAAATCACCCAGATCGTCCTTCCTTGATGCCGGCGCAGCCAGCCAGAACCAAAAGATCTTGCTCGGGGACAGGGTTGGCCTTGGACTGGTGGATTCTCTCAGTGATGAAAACAACCCCACACCCTTGGGCAGCAGGAAGGTTCTCCTTGGATCTGAGATGAGGATTACTGACAACTTAACTCTCAAGAACAGCTCCACTGCTCCTAATCAAGCTGGACTGCTTGAACAGAAAGATGAGAATATGAGTGATGGACTCAACGGTAGTATCATGTCCCTGGATGACATTGTCAATTCAGAGGATTACACCTGCGTTGTTACCCGTGGTCCAAACCCTAGAACTACCCACATTTTTGGAGACCGTGTTTTTGAGTTTCAAGCTGAGCAACTGATGCCTGATGAGGGTGGGTGTGAGGAGGGTTTGGCCCCTCATCTGAATGGGGATACCATGAGCTTCTGTTGTTTTTGCGGTGACAAGCTCAAAGAAGGGAAAGACATCTATATCTACCAGTAAGTGTTCCAGTAAACTAGATGCACCATCGTTATGTTCTCCTTTTTGCTGGTTTAATAGATCTGCGGCTGTTCTGATTGTTGTTTAATGTTTTGTATCATGTCTTTCAATCGTAGGGGTGACAAAGCCTTCTGCAGCATGGAGTGCCGGGAGAACTTCATGGAAGATGAGATGGAAGGTGAACCTTCGATAGGTCACTCTGATCCCAGCGGCCCTTCCTTTGACAATCGTTGCATTTTCCAACTGATCCAGTGAGCGAGCGAGCATCAGTAAACACTTGATGTGGTCGTATCTGAAGCGCTGTCTGAGGTTAATAAGCTGCAGCCATGGATGTGATCATGCTGATCAAGTTTTTGCGTGAAGATTTTGTCTGCTGCGGCACTGATGAATTTACCCCCCTTAATGATTTCTTTATTTTCGTTATCTGGATCCTCAAATTTTTGGAGGAGCCTGAACGATGACTGTGCTTCCGGTCATATTATTATTTTGATCGGAAAAGGGTGTGTGCGTGTGTTTGCCTGAACCTCAATTTCAATTGGACGTCATTTTGTCGACGCCTATTGAGTGTTGTGTCATGTATCTGAACCTAAGCTTCTACATGTATTTGCATGTGGTACACAATAATATTTGAGTATACTATCTTGTTCACCTTTCATTCTGTATTGGGTCTTCATTTGATGATTAGAGTTCTTATATGGCAAGAACTATCTGATTCTTGGCAGGAGTAGTGTCTGTTTGTGGCTGTGCAAATCATAACCCCCATGACTGGTACATTGAGATGCTGCCATCAGTTTTCAGGAGACTGCATTTGTTTGAGTGAACTTGCCGAAACTTGGTTGTGATCAGTACTTGATCATTGAATTAGCCGACAAGTAGCTACTACTGTCAAGTGTCTAATACTGCGAATGGGGTCACTGTCTTCGGATTGGCTCCCTGTGTTCGTTAGCTCAGGAGTACCTGTCATTGCAGGTGCGAGAGCTAAGGTTGCCTTCAGATTTTTATGAAGGTAGTTTCGCGTGTTTGAGAGTTATTTTTTTTTTAGAATAACAGTACTTCATCGATTGATGAACATCATGACAAAGCTCGTCCCTGATACAATCCGGAACCACACCACGATAAGTACGATTTACATCCTGCTCACAACTCCGAGCTAATTTGTGTGCCGCTACATTCAAATCACGCCTGACATGTAAGAAAGAACATCGAGTAAACCCGAACGTGAGAGACTCGATGCCAGCGACAACATACCCCACTCTTGATCGATCTTGGACTTGATCCTGTTCACCATGGAGAGGCAATCTGACGCCTCACGGATCTGCCATAAAGCCTTCAGTTCAACAAACCTCTAGAGCACGCCGAATGGCAAGTGCCTTTGCCAATTCAGGTTCAGAAAAGCATTGAAGCTGCTCATTGCCAGCAATGACATGGGCTTCATTTTTTTAGCTTCTTATTAAGTGCGGGAGTCCCACTGCCGTTAGCACCTTTCTTAGTACTTCTTGAGCTAATCTCTTATTGTTTTCGTGCATTAAGGTTAGGAATACGTTTATTTGCTAATATGATGGCCGGTCATAGTTTAATATAGATTTTGAAAAATAGAAAAGTTTTTTCTTGATCATTTATCAACCCTTTCCTGTTTCTTAGTTTCATCTAATGATTAATTAAGAGGGTTGATCAGGTCATTGATACGTATAATATCCAAATACTAAATACACTCAGTGTGTGATCCACAGAAAGAAAGAAAAAGTTGTTTTGCTGAATATCAAAGAAAAAACTTGTTCTTCTTCCGTAAAAAATTCTTCTAAAAATGCCGAACCCAATCGTTGCATAAAAGTTTGTACCGTGCTTTTATGTTTACGAGCTAAAGTTCTAGCGCATGAAAGTCGAAGTATATACTTTAGTCGATGCAAAGTCTGTTTTTTCGAGAGAAAAAAACTATTGACACTGGTGATTCAGTAAGTTGACTACTTTGTTCGCACTTTCTATTTGCGTAAGAAAAGTATGCTCCTTTCCCTCCTCCAACTGCCAGAGTTCACTAGGGCGGAAGAAAAATAGATGGATTGAGCGACGGGTTTGTAAGAGAAATAGAGATGAATTAGCGCAGTTAAGAACTTCCTAAGGGCTACTGCCGGTGGCCATCTCAAATAATGGATCAATTGGAGCTTATCCGTTCGTTCTTCTCCACCTGATGACGAAAAGATCAGATGGTTTGATCCCTGAGATCAATTGCTGTTGATTTTCTAGTTTTTTAGCTAACTCGGAACTAGTTTTTCTAGTTTGTCTGTCCCCAATTATAAGTTCTCATTGACCACGGCCTATAGGAACCAGGCTATCCTCGCAAATTCGGGGAATTCGTGCCTACTCGGCATTTCACGAGTTACGAAAATGCAAGAAAGGATACTAAATCTTGTCGTTAACTGAATTCTGAATAGAAAGATTAAGAAGAAAAAAAGATTAAAAAAAAGACAGAAAACCCAATATCTTGTTGAGGATATAGAAGATAAAAAAATGCCCGTTTTTCTTTCTGGAAAGACAATATTTCTTTCATCCTTTTGCATTGAAATAACAAACTGAAGTCAAAATAATATGATTCAATCTCAAACCCTTTTAAATGTAGCAGATAATAGTGGAGCTCGAAAATTGATGTGTATTCGAGTCATAGGAGCTATTGGTAATCAGCGATATGCTCGTATTGGTGATGTTATTGTTGTGTTCATGGATTAACGAAAATGTGCAAATTTGTCTCTGCCATTCTATTAGTCGCTTCCTTTTTGCTTATGGCACTCCCACTCCCTTTGGCAGCATCTACTAATTCGGAACTTAATTTGAAAACCATATTTTGACCCGGATGCTTAGCCAGGTTCCTACCGCTTCTTGATATTATGGATTTTGCAATCCCTGAACGCCAGTGCTTCTACAACCAACAAATACTATTTAACATAAATAATAAATAGAAATGGACAAACGAGTGTGGCTACATAGAGTGAGGAAAAAAACATGGTGGTACCAGCATTGCGTATCACTCACTATGCTTTATGTAATATGGCTTAAGCAATGGTAAAATGGGAGTCCTGAGCAAAGCACATCTAATTGATATGAATGAAAGATACATCCATCTTTTCTTCTCCTTCAAAGGTTAGGTATCCGCTCGTTAGTTCAGTGCCGCATAAATATTGACTTTAAAAGGGGCGACTCCTGCTTGTGCTTAAGTTATTTCAAGCTTGTAAAGACTCGTGATCGGAAGATTGACCTGGTTTTCTTTCTGCTGAAACTCTACCTAATGGATTCAGATACCCTGGGTCCATGGCTGCTTAGCTTAGACAGCCTTGTTAGAGACATGAATGCGGGGTTTGGTTTCCAATTGATTTGTATTCACCAGGACCTCCCCTTATTGGATTTTCTCCACTTTTCTAGTTTTTGTGGAAAGAATGTTGAGCAAATGAGTTTAAGGGGTGGTTTTCTGTTTACTGGTTCGGGCTTAGAACAATGATGCACCATCATAAGGGCATTAGGCTCAGATTTTTGAAGCAGTTCTCGCAGGATGCACCACAATACCATTATTACACGTACTCCTCCTTTCTTGTGTCCCGGATATGCCATAAGAGTGATTGCCAAGAATGTAGCTTCAAGTTTCAAAGAGAGTTGATAGTTGGACGCTGCTACGCAGCGCCCGCGCGCTATGCGATCGCATCCAGCGGCCGGAAAATTAGGAAAGTCCCCCCCCCCCCCCGCTTTGCCGGAAAAGGATGTTCTCATCCCCCTCGCTGAAGGAAATATGCCCTAGAGGCAATAATAAAGTTATTATTTATTTCCTTATATCATGATAAATGTTTATTATTCATGCTAGAATTGTATTAACCGGAAACATAATACATGTGTGAATACATAGACAAACAGAGTGTCACTAGTATGCCTCTACTTGACTAGCTTGTTAATCAAAGATGGTTATGTTTCCTAACCATGAACAAAGAGTTGTTATTTGATTAACGGGATCACATCATTAGTTGAATGATCTGATTGACATGACCCATTCCGTTAACTTAGCACCCGATCGTTTAGTATGTTGCTATTGCTTTCTTCATGACTTATACATGTTCCTATGACTATGAGATTATGCAACTCCCGTTTACCGGAGGAACACTTAGTGTGCTACCAAACGTCACAATGTAACTGGGTGATTATAAAGGTGCTCTACAAGTGTCTCCAAAGGTACTTGTTGGGTTGGCGTATTTCGAGATTAGGATTTGTCACTCCGAATGTCGGAGAGGTATCTCTGGGCCCTCTTGGTAATGCACATCACTTAAGCCTTGCAAGCATTGCAACTAATGAGTTAGTTGCGAGATGATGTATTACGGAACGAGTAAAGAGACTTGCCGGTAACGAGATTGAACTAGGTATTGGATACCGACGATCGAATCTCGGGCAGGTAACATACCGATGACAAAGGGAACAACGATGTTGTTATGCGGTCTCGACCGATAAAGATCTTCGTAGAATATGTAGGAACCAATATGGGCATCCAGGTCCCGCTATTGGTTATTGACCGAGACGTGTCTCGGTCATGTCTACATTGTTCTCGAACTGTAGGGTCCGCACGCTAAAGTTACGATGCGATTTCTTTATGAGTTTATGTATTTTGATGTACCGAAGGTTGTTCGGAGTTCCGGATGTGATCACGGACATGACGAGGAGTCTCGAAAGTGTCGATACATAAAGATCGATATATTGGAAGCCTATATTTGGACATCGGAATCGTTCCGGGTGAAATCGGCATTTTACCGGAGTACTGGGGGGTTACCGGAACCCCCCGGGGAGTTATTGGGCCTACATGGGCCTTGAGGGACAAGAGAGAAGGAGGCAGGAGGTGGCCGTGCGCCCCTCCCCTTCCTAGTCCGAATAGGACAAGGGAAGGGGGGCGGCGCCCCCCTTTCCTTCCCCTCTTCCTCCTCTTTCCCCCTTCTCCTTCTCCAACTAGGAAAGAAAGGGAGTCCTACTCCCGGTGGGAGTAGGACTCCCCCCTGGCGCGCCCCTCCTCTTGGATCCTTTATATACGGGGGCAGGGGGCACCCTAGAACACACAAGTTGATCTTCGTGATCGTTCCTTAGCCGTGTGCGGTGCCCCCCTCCATGATATTACACCTCGGTCATATTGTAGCGGTGCTTAGGCGAAGCCCTGCGACGGTTGAACATCAAGATCGTCACCACGCCGTCGTGCTGACGGAACTCCTCCCCGAAGCTTTGCTGGATCGGAGCCCGGGGTGCGTCATCGAGCTGTACGTGTGTCAAGAACCTGGAGGTGCCGGAGTAACGGTGCTTGGATCGGTTGGACCAGGAAGACGTACGACTACTTCCTCTACGTTGCGTCAATGCTTCTGCTTCGGTCTACGAGGGTACGTAGACAACACTCTCCCCTCTCGTTGCTATGCATCACCATGATCTTGCGTGTGCGTAGGATTTTTTTTGAAATTACTACGTTCCCCAACAGTGGCATCCGAGCCCAGGTTTTATGGTTTGATGTTATATGCACGAGTAGAACACAAGTGACTTGTGGGCGATATAAGTCATACTGCTTACCAGCATGTCATACTTTGGTTCGGCGGTATTGTTGGATGAAGCGGCCCGGACCGACATTACGCGTACGCTTACGCGAGACTGGTTCTACCGCCGTGCTTTGCACACAGGTGGCTGGCGGGTGTCAGTTTCTCCAACTTTAGTTGAACCGAGTGTGGCTACACCCGGTCCTTGCGAAGGTTAAAACAGCACCAACTTGACAAACTATCGTTGTGGTTTTGATGCGTAGGTGAGATTGGTTCTTGCTTAAGCCCGTAGCAGCCACGTAAAACTTGCAACAACAAAGTAGAGGACGTCTAACTTGTTTTTGCAGGGCATGTTGTGATGTGATATGTTCAAGACATGATGCTAAATTTTATTGTATGAAATGATCATGTTTTGTAACCGAGTTATCGGCAACTGGCAGGAGCCATATGGTTGTCGCTTTATTGTATGCAATGCAACCGCCCTGTAATGCTTTAGTTTATCACTAAGCGGTAGCGATAGTCGTAGAAGCATAAGATTGGCGAGACGACAATGATGCTACGATGGAGATCAAGGTGTCGCGCCGGTGACGATGGTGATCATGACGGTGCTTCAGAGATGGAGATCACAAGCACAAGATGATGATGGCCATATCATATCACTTATATTGATTGCATGTGATGTTTATCTTTTATGCATCTTATCTTGCTTTGATTGACGGTAGCATTTTAAGATGATCTCTCACTAAATTATCAAGAAGTGTTCTCCCTGAGTATGCACCGTTGCCAAAGTTCGTCGTGCCCAGACACCACGTGATGATCGGGTGTGATAAGCTCTACGTCCATCTACAACGGGTGCAAGCCAATTTTGCACACGCAAAATACTCGGGTTAAACTTGACGAGCCTAGCATATGCAGATATGGCCTCGGAACACGGAGACCGAAAGGTCGAGCGTGAATCATATAGTAGATATGATCAACATGAGATGTTCACCATTGAAAACTAATCCATTTCACGTGATGATCGGTTATGGTTTAGTTGAATTTGGATCACGTGATCACTTAGAGGATTAGAGGGATGTCTATCTAAGTGGGAGTTCTTAAGTAATATGATTAATTGAACTTAAATTTATCATGAACTTAGTACCTGATAGTATCTTGCTTGTCTATGTTGATTGTAGATAGATGGCCCGTGTTGTTGTTCCGTTGAATTTTAATGCGTTCCTTGAGAAAGCAAAGTTGAAAGATGATGGTAGCAACTACGCGGACTGGGTCCGTAACTTGAGGATTATCCTCGTTGCTGCACAGAAAAGTTACGTCCTAGAAGCACAGCTGGGTGCCAGGCCTACTGCTGATGCAACTGACGACATTAAGAACGTCTGGCAGAGCAAAGCTGATGACTACTTGATAGTTCAATGTGCCATGCTTTACGGCTTAGAACCGGGACTTCAACGACGTTTTGAACGTCATGGAGCATATGAGATGTTCCAGGAGTTGAAGTTAATATTCCAGAAGAATGCCCGGATTGAGAGATATGAAGTCTCCAATAAGTTCTATAGCTGCAAGATGGAGGAGAATAGTTCTGTTAGTGAGCATATACTCAAGATGTCTGGGTATTGTAATCACTTGATTCAACTGGGAGTTACTCTTCCGGATGATAGCGCCATTGACAGAATTCTCCAATCACTTCCACCAAGCTACAAGAGCTTCGTGATGAACTATAATATGCAAGGGATGGATAAGACAATTCCCGAGCTCTTCGCAATGCTAAAGGCTGCGGAGGTAGAAATCAAGAAGGAGCATCAAGTGTTGATGATCAACAAGACCACTAGTTTCAAGAAAAAGGGCAAAGGGAAGAAGAAGGGGAACTTCAAGAAGAACAACAAGCAAGTTGCTTCTCAAGAGAAGAAACCCAAGTCTGGACCGAAGCCTGAAAGCGAAAGTGCTTCTACCGCAGTGCAGACTGGTCACTCGAAGCGGAACTGCCCCAAGTATTTGGCGGATAAGAAGGATGGCAAGGTGAACAAAGGTATATGTGATATACATGTTATTGATGTGTACCTTACTAGAGCTCGCAATAGCACCTGGGTACTTGATACTGGTTCTGTTGCTAATATTTGCAACTCGGAATAGGGACTACGGATTAAGCGAACTCTAGCAAAGGACGAGGTGACGATGCGCGTGGGAAATGGTTCCAAAGTCGATGTGATCACGGTCGGCACGCTACCTCTACATCTACCTTTGGGATTAGTATTAGACCTAAATAATTGTTATTTGGTGCCAGCGTTGAGCATGAACATTATATCTGGATCTTGTTTGATGCAAGACGGTTATTCATTTAAATCAGAGAATAATGGTTGTTCTATTTATATGAGTAATGTCTTTTATGGTCATGCACCCTTGAAGAGTGGTATATTTTTGATGAATCTCGATAGTAGTGATACACATATTCATAATGTTGAAGCCAAAAGATGCAGAGTTGATAATGATAGTGCAACTTATTTGTGGCATTGCCGTTTAGGTCATATCGGTGTAAAGCGCATGAAGAAACTCCATACTGATGGACTTTTGGAACCACTTGATTATGAATCACTTGGTACTTGCGAACCGTGCCTCATGGGCAAGATGACTAAAACGCCGTTCTCCGGTACTATGGAGAGAGCAACAGATTTGTTGGAAATCATACATACAGATGTATGTGGTCCGATGAATGTTGATGCTCGTGGTGGATATCGTTATTTTCTCACCGTCACAGATGATTTAAGCAGATATGGGTATATCTACTTAATGAAGCATAAGTCTGAAACATTTGAAAAGTTCACAGAATTTCAGAGTGAAGTTGAAAATCATCGTAATAAGAAAATAAAGTTTCTACGATCTGATCGTGGAGGAGAATATTTGAGTTACGAGTTTGGTCTACACTTGAAATAATGCGGAATAGTTTCGCAACTCACGCCACCCGGAACACCACAGCGTAATGGTGTGTCCGAACATCGTAATCGTACTTTACTTGATATGGTGCGATCTATGACGTCTCTTACAGATTTACCGCTATCATTTTGGGGTTATGCTTTAGAGACGGCCACATTCACATTAAATAGGGCACCATCAAAATCCGTTAAGACAACACCTTATGAACTATGGTTTGGCAAGAAACCAAAGTTGTCGTTTCTTAAAGTTTGGGGCTGCGATGCTTATGTGAAAAAGCTTCAACCTGATAAGCTCGAACCCAAATCGGAGAAATGTGTCTTCATAGGATACCCAAAAGAGACAGTTGGGTACACCTTCTATCACAGATCCGAAGGCAAGACATTCGTTGCTAAGAATGGATCCTTTCTAGAGAAGGAGTTTCTCTCGAAAGAAGTGAGTGGGAGGAAAGTAGAACTTGATGAGGTAACTGTACCTGCTCCCTTGTTGGAAAATAGTACATCACAGGAACCGGTTTCTGTGATGTCAAAACCAACTAGTGAGGAAGTTGATGATGATGATCATAGAACTTCAAATCAAGTTACTACAGAACCTCGTAGGTCAAACAGAGTAAGATCCGCACCTGAGTGGTACGGTAATCCTATTCTGGAAGTCATGCAACTAGATCTTGATGAACCTACGAACTATGAAGAAGCGATGGTGAGCCCAGATTTCGCAAAATGGCTTGAAGCCATGAAATCTGAGATGGGATCCATATATGAGAACAAAGTATGGACTTTGGTTGACTTGCCCGATGGTCGGCAAGCAATTGAGAATAAATGGATCTTCAAGAAGAAGACTGACGCTGACGGTAATGTTACTGTCTACAAAGCTCGACTTGTTGCAAAAGGTTTTCGACAAGTTCAAGGGATTGACTACGATGAGACCTTCTCACCCGTAGCGATGCTTAAGTCTGTCCGAATCATGTTAGCAATTGCCGCATTTTATGATTATGAAATTTGGCAAATGGATGTAAAAACCGCATTCCTGAATGGGTTTCTGGAGGAAGAGTTGTATATGATGCAACCAGAAGGTTTTATCGATCCAAAGGGAGCTAACAAAGTGTGCAAGCTCCAGCGATCCATTTATGGACTGGTGCAAGCCTCTCGGAGTTGGAATAAACGCTTTGATAGTGTGATTAAAGCATTTGGGTTTATACAGACTTTTGGAGAAGCCTGTATTTACAAGAAAGTGAGTGGGAGCTCTGTAGCATTTCTAATATTATATGTGGATGACATATTATTGATTGGAAATGATATAGAATTTCTGGATAGCATAAAGGGATACTTGAATAAAAGTTTTTCAATGAAAGACCTCGGTGAAGCTGCTTACATATTGGGCATTAAGATCTATAGAGATAGATCAAGACGCTTAATTGGACTTTCACAAAGCACATACCTTGACAAAGTTTTGAAGAAGTTCAAAATGGATCAAGCAAAGAAAGGGTTCTTGCCTGCATTGCAAGGTGTGAAGTTGAGTAAGACTCAATGCCCGACCATTGCAGAAGATAGAGAGAAAATGAAAGATGTTCCCTATGCTTCAGCCATAGGCTCTATCATGTATGCAATGCTGTGTACCAGACCTGATGTGTGCCTTGCTATAAGTTTAGCAGGGAGGTACCAAAGTAATCCAGGAGTGGATCACTGGACAGCGGTCAAGAACATCCTGAAGTACCTGAAAAGGACTAAGGATATGTTTCTCGTATATGGAGGTGACAAAGAGCTCATCGTAAATGGTTACGTTGATGCAAACTTTGACACTGATCCGGACGATTCTAAATCGCAAACCGGATACGTGTTTACATTAAGCGGTGGAGCTGTCAGTTGGTGCAGTTCTAAACAAAGCGTCGTGGAGGGATCTACGTGTGAAGCGGAATACATAGCTGCTTCGGAAGCAGCCAATGAAGGAGTCTGGATGAAGGAGTTCATATCCGATCTAGGTGTCATACCTAGTGCATCGGGTCCAATGAAAATCTTTTGTGACAATACTGGAGCGATTGCCTTAGCGAAGGAATCCAGATTTCACAAGAGAACCAAGCACATCAAGAGCCGCTTCAATTCCATCCGGGATCTAGTCCAGGTGGGAGACATAGAGATTTGCAAGATACATACGGATCTGAATGTTGCAGACCCGTTGACTAAGCCTCTTCCACGAGCAAAACATGATTAGCACCAAGACTCCATGGGTGTTAGAATCATTACCGTGTAATCTAGATTATTGACTCTAGTGCAAGTGGGAGACTGAAGGAAATATGCCCTAGAGGCAATAATAAAGTTATTATTTATTTCCTTATATCATGATAAATGTTTATTATTCATGCTAGAATTGTATTAACCGGAAACATAATACATGTGTGAATATATAGACAAACAGAGTGTCACTAGTATGCCTCTACTTGACTAGCTTGTTAATCAAAGATGGTTATGTTTCCTAAACATGAACAAAGAGTTGTTATTTGATTAACGGGATCACATCATTAGTTGAATGATCTGATTGACATGACCCATTCCGTTAACTTAGCACCATTGTTTAGTATGTTGCTATTGCTTTCTTCATGACTTATACATGTTCCTATGACTATGAGATTATGCAACTCCCGTTTACCGGAGGAACACTTTGTGTGCTACCAAACGTCACAACGTAACTGGGTGATTATAAAGGTGTTCTACAGGTGTCTCCAAAGGTACTTGTTGGGTTGGCGTATTTCGAGATTAGGATTTGTCACTCCGAATGTCGGAGAGGTATCTCTGGGCCCTCTCGGCAATGCACATCACTTAAGCCTTGCAAGCATTGCAACTAATGAGTTAGTTGCGAGATGATGTATTACGGGACGAGTAAAGAGACTTGCCGGTAATGAGATTGAACTAGGTATTGGATACTGACGATCGAATCTCGGGCAAGTAACATACCGATGACAAATGGAACAACGTATGGTGTTATGCGGTCTGACCGATAAAGATCTTCGTAGAATATGTAGGAACCAATATGGGCATCTGGGCCCCGCTATTGGTTATTGACCGGAGACGTGTCTCGGTCATGTCTACATTGTTCTCGAACCGTAGGGTCCGCATGCTTAAAGTTACGATGACAGTTTCTTTATGAGTTTATGTATTTTGATGTACCGAAGGTTGTTCAGAGTTCCGGATGTGATCACGAACATGACGAGGAGTCTCGAAATGGTCGAGACATAAAGATCGATATATTGGAAGCCTATATTTGGATATCGGAATCGTTCCGGGTGAAATCGGCATTTTACCGGAGTACCGAGGGGTTACTGGAACCCCCCGGGGGGTTATTGGGCCTACATGGGCCTTGAGGAAGAAGAGAGAAGGAGGCAGGAGGTGGCCGCGCGCCCCTCCCCTTCCTAGTCCGAATAGGACAAGGGAAGGGGGCGGCGCCCCCCCTTTCCTTCCCCTCTTCCTCCTCTTTCCCCCCTTCTCCTTCTCCAACTAGGAAAGAAAGGGAGTCCTACTCCCGGTGGGAGTAGGACTCCCCCCTGGCGCGCCCCTCCTTGGCCGGCTGCCCCCTTCCCTTGGCTCCTTTATATACGGGGGCAGGGGGGCACCCTAGAACACACAACTTGATCTTCGTGATCGTTCCTTAGCCGTGTGCGGTTCCCCCCTCCACGATATTACACCTCGGTCATATTGTAGCGGTGCTTAGGCGAAGCCCTGTGACGGTTGAACATCAAGATCGTCACCACGCCATCGTGCTGACGAAACTCCTCCTCGAAGGTTTGCTGGATCGGAGCCCGGGGTGCGTCATCGAGTTGTACGTGTGTCAAGAACTCGGAGGTGCCGGAGTAACGGTGCTTGGATCGGTTGGACCAGGAAGACGTACGACTACTTCCTCTACGTGGCGTCAACGCTTCTGCTTCGGTCTACGAGGGTACGTAGACAACACTCTCCCCTCTCGTTGCTATGCATCACCATGATCTTGCGTGTGCGTAGAAATTTTTTTAAAATTACTACGTTCCCCAACACTCGCTTGCCCACATCTCCCCGCGCGTAGAAAAGCACCCCACATGATCTCCACGCCCCTCCCCCTGCGTGCCCATCCCCCCACATGATCTCCACACCTACCCTGGGGGAACTCTAAGCCTTGGCAATTCTCTCTTCCCCTAGCGGCAATTCTCTTCTTCCCCCCAGCCGCCACCCACCATGTCCTAGCAGGTGGCGATCTTCTCCCTCCCACAAGAAAACACACAGAGGAAAGAAAAAAGGGAGAAAAAGGTTGTGGAAAACACACACACCGTGAGCAGAGCATAGCCTTGCCTGCAACTCTTTTATGCTGATCAGGCAACAACCTGAAGAAAACGTGGGCAAAATAATCTCCTAGACTGGGCAAAATCTCCCCAAGTAAACTACCATCAAAAGGTACCAAGGCTGTTCCCAATTTTGACCATGCGATCCTTTGCAGTTGTGCTAGAACTAGTAGTACCCAGATGTCCTCCTCCTGTACTCCAGTGTTGGAGATTTGCCTCCTGTACATCAGTGCTGTAAGCCTGAATTATGGGCCCCAAAATCTGATCCTTTTCTCTTCTCTCCTGTACATCCGTGGTGCCAGGAGAAAGTTGCTTGCTCTTGAATTTTCCTTGTTTCTTTCCCTGTAGTTATGCATGCTGCTTCTGCAAAAAATAAAACAAAAAAGATAGATTAATTGTAGAATCTTGCCTGTTTTATAGTATGAAAAAATGTTATCAATCAGGATATGATAAAAAAGATAAAAAAGTGGAAAATAAACTATTATAAGTTGCTTGCAAAAAGGTCCAGTATCTTACGAAACAGGATAGAAACTGGGCAAAAAATAATCAGTTAGGGGAGAATTTATAGTTGCTTAAAAAAACACAAAAGAAAAAGGCAAAAAGAAAAAGCCTGGTATGTGAACATATCAATGATTCAGTAAAAAAATGTTCCCTACTCATTTTAGTATATGTATTGATTCCTTCCCCCTATTTTGTCTTCTGAAAATGT
The DNA here is from genome assembly GCA_021437245.1 of Aegilops speltoides. Taxonomy (NCBI): domain Eukaryota; kingdom Viridiplantae; phylum Streptophyta; class Magnoliopsida; order Poales; family Poaceae; genus Aegilops; species Aegilops speltoides. The sequence continues at coordinate 291,726,515 of CM038143.1, forward strand.
GCAGATGGCCGGCCTTGATCTCAATGAGCTCCCCGACGACTTTGTTGACTATGATGGTGATCCCCTGTTCTGCACACAAGCCCAACCTAAAAAATCCCTATTTCGATCGAGGGGGTGGGCGAGTCGCCAGATTTGTGTTCTGCTCTTGTCCAGGATGTCATAGGTGTGGGGTTTCGTGTTGCGGCTACAGTTGTGTCTGATGCGACGGCAACTGCTGAAACTATCGTGCCCGCCCCTGCCATGTTCAGCCCGGCGCAACTATGCCTAGCAATGGTGGGAAAGGTCGTGCGGGTAGTGCTGCCTTGTTAGGTTTTGATGAGAACGAGGTGCGATCTAGCCCACAGGAACCTTATATCGGCATGGAGTTTGACACAGTTGAAGGTGCTAAGGCACACTACAAAGCTTACTCTCGCAGAATTGGGTTCTCGATGAAAGCCAACACTTCCAGAAGGTCTTCGTACACTAATGTCCTTGAGAAGCAGACTTTTTGTTGCAACAAGTCAGGGAAGCCTAAAATCAATGATGATGCCCCCGCACTCGTGTTTGAGAGACTAAGCTCAGATTCTGATGGCTGTGGCGATGGGCAAGATGTTGGGAGTAAGAAAGCAGGGTGTAGCTCTTATAAATCTCCAGGGGGGCTTGTTAAGAAGAGGAGGAGAGAGTTTATCAAACAGACCGGCTGTCGAGCAAAAATGACAGTCAAGCTGACTAATAACAAATGGGTGGTCACAGATGTTGTTGCAGACCACAATCATAGACTGATTGACAAGCCATCTCTCACTAAATACCTCCGCTCTCACCAAGGCATCCCGCCAGAAGAGGTTGAGTTCCTGGAACATAGGTGCAACATGGACACAGGTCGCATGATGACTGTTATGTCTGAATTCTATGGCCAAGCTGCAATTGTTCCGTACATGTAACGCCCCGGATCCGATGCGCCAGGTGTCTTCCAGTTATTCGCCGTTCTTGCCATGTCATTTGATTGCGTGTTGCATTTTATCATGTCATCATGTGCATCTCATTTCGCATTCATGTTTGTCTCATGCATCCGAGCATTTTCCCCGTTGTCCGTTTTGCAATCCGGCGCTCCTATGTCCTCCGGGTCCCCCTTTTGCCTCTTCTCTTGTGCGGGTGTTAAACTTTCTAGGAATGGCCCGAGGTTTGCCTAGCAGCCTTGGTATAGCACCGGTAGACCGCCTGTCAAGTTTCGTGCCATTTGGAGGTCGTTTGATACTCCAACGGTTAACCGGGTAACCGTAAAGCCTCTTTTGTCTTGCAGCCCAACATCCCTTCCAAAGTGGCCCAAAATCCATCTAACTCCCCTCCATGCTCTCGGTCGTTCGATCATGATCGCGTGGCCGAAAACCGCTCCCCATTTGGACTCTCCTAGCTCCCTCTACCTATAAATATGTGCAACCCTCTCCAAATTCGCGGATGATTTTCCCCTAACCCTAGCCTTCTTCATCCTCGCGCCGCCGGACATGTCCAGTCCCGCCGGACACGTCCAGCTTCCACCTCACCGGCAAATCTCGCGCCGCCACGTCACCTTCCCCGCCGCCGCAGCCAACTGGCGTCCTCCACGTCGCCTCGCGCTGCGCGCGCCGCGCGCACCGCCAAGATCCAAGACGGGCCTGCGGGCCCGGCCAGTCGCATCCGCCCCGCCATCTCCGCTTCGCCATCTCTGCCGCCGCCGTGCGCCGCGCGCCGCCGCCTCTTCGCTGGAGATCTCTCCGCCTGCCACCTCCAGCTCGCCCTGCCGCCATCGTCCTCGCCGCCCTTCGCCAACGCCCCTGTTCCGCAGCCACGCCATGGTGGCCTCCTCTCCTCCAACCCGGCGCCTCCCGGCTCGTCATCGCCGGAGACGGGTCCCCCCGGCCCGGATCCAGCCGGATCCGTCCTGTCCCGCCGCTGCCGGCAACCTCAGCAGCCATGTGGCGCCGCCGCCATGCTCCTGCCTCCCTCGATCCAGTTGGGATCGAGGAGAGGGACGACCGCTTCCTCTCGCTCGCCCGCGTGGGCCCCTCCTCGGCCCAGCGCACCCCGCGGCCTAGCAGCGCCGGCCCGCCTCGTCATCCACAGTCCCGGGCCAAGCCCAGGGTGAGATACCCCTCTTGTCCCCGCCCGTGCGCGATATAGCTATATGACGCTCACCTGTTTTTTTCCTGAAAATGACCAAGTCCCTGAGAATTTTGACATTATCATGCCATGTTCATCGCATCATAACTCTGTGCATACTGCTCCATTTCGTGCGTGTAATATGTCAAATTGTTCGCCTCCACGAGTACTTCATTTCATTCCATTGCATCATTTTCATTTGAGCTCATCTTGATGCCGGAAATGCTGTTGGAAGAGTGCATGTTGATATTAATCTGCTGGAACTGTTATAACATGCTCATTTGTCATTTTTGCCATGTTTGATGTGTGCATCCTATGAGGTTGAGCTCTACATGCATTTTGATCTATGCTATGCCATATTTCTAGTGGTGCCATCCATGTATTTTTGTGAGTTGTGTGCTGAGTGCATCGAGCTTGTTAAGTATGGTACTTGCTGTTGCTATGTAACCATGTTGCTACTAATCATTCTATGCATAATCTGGAGATGTTCTATAAACATGTTTTGATCTACATGTCATCCTATATCCATCCATGCCCCTGGTTGCATTTATAGGTTGCTGTAGCTTGTTGTAATCTTGCTCTAAAGTTGCTTGATGATGTTGCTGTCAGCCTGTTAACATTAAGTTCCATGTTTCATGAATGTTTGCTAGTGATCCATGCACCCTATGAACTTGTTCTTGCCATGCTTAGCTTCATAAACATTACTTCTTACTGTTGGGTGCCTTGCCATGCCATGTATTGCTCTGTGGTGAGTGGTTCAAGCTCACCAACATGCCTACTTATTGTTGTTCCTGCCATGTTTGAATCTGTCATATATTTTGCCATGTTTACATGGGTGCCATCATATTTTCTATGCCTTTTTGGCTCATGGTCAGTAAGGGACTCTTGTTCTATGCATTTAGTAGTATCATGCCATGCCTTTGTTTGCCATGATATGTTCCTGTGACATGTTGTTTGATAGCTCTAAACATTGCAACCTGATGTTATTTCTGCAAAGTCTGAAACTGTTATTATTTGCAATCTTTCCATGTCCTTTTGAGCATGTTCTAGTTGTTTCTGGAGATAGCTCAGTGTTTATGTTTTGTTGTGCTTTACCTGTACTTCATGCCCATGCCTTTTGTTATTATGTTGGGGTGCTATAGCATATTGTTTTGATGCTTGCAATACGCCTAGTTGCTGCTATGGACAGATTGTTGTTATGACTTGTATAGAGTGTATGTGTTGAACCGTTGCTCCGTTTTGAGTGTGCTCTATATGAAACTTGCTTGATTTTGCATGTAGTTTCATATTATCATGTTGCATCCTTGTTTTGGTGTGTTTGCTTGATGTTTGTATGCATTTTGCATCAATGCCATGTTTAACTTGTTTTGCTCATATCTTCTAGGCCGTAGCTCCGAATTAAATGAACTTTATATGTAACTTGACTAGAATTTTGTGTAGATTCTCTTGGTGCATCTTAACTTGCTGTTTAACAACTTGAACATAAGGTTCATTCAGTTCTGGACCAATTTCGAAATTTGCATACGAGGACTTACCGGAATTGTTATATGTTGTTTCCGGCCTCATTTAAACTTGCCTTGATGTGTTGAGCTTGTTTGCATCATCTCTTGCCATGAGTAGCTTCATGTAGCTTTGTCATACATCATGCTTGTTGTGCATCATGTCTTGTCTATGTGTGGTGTGTTTACTATGTTGTGTGCTTCTTCTCGATAGTTGCCGTTTCGTAACGATCGTGAGGATTCGTTCGTCTACGCTTGGTTCGTCTTCGTGGCTTCATCTTCTTCATGGACTCGTTCTTCTTCCTAGCGGGATCTCAGGCAAGATGACCGCTACCCTGGATCTCACTACTATCATTGCTATGCTAGTTGCCTCGTTCTATCGCTATGCTGCGCTACCTATCACATGTTTACCATGCCTCCAAAATTGCTGAAAGATCGAGGATGTCGCCTAGAGGGGGGGGGGTGAATAGGCGCTTTAAAATAATTACGGTTTAGGCTTGAACAAATGCGGAATAAACCTAACGGTTAATTTGTCAAGCACAAAACCTAAAACAACTAGGCTCACCTATGTGCACCAACAACTTATGCTAAGCAAGATAAGCAACTATGTGATAGCAAGATATATGACAAAGAACAATATGACTATCACAAAGTAAAGTGCATAAGTAAAGGGCTCGGGTAAGAGATAACCGAGGCACGCGGAGACGACGATGTATCCCGAAGTTCACACCTCGCGGATGCTAATCTCCGCTTGGAGCGGTGTGGAGGCACAATGCTCCCCAAGAAGCCACTAGGGCCACAGTAATCTCCTCACGCCTCGCACAATGCAAGATGCCGTGATTCCACTAAGGGACCCTTGAGGGCGGTCACCGAACCCGCACAAATGGCGACCCTTGGGGCGGTCACCAACCCGACACTTTGGCAACCCTTGGGGCGGTCACGGTACCGTCAAAATACTGGGCGATCTCCACAACCTAATTGAGACCCGACGCTTGCCGGAGCTTTACACCACAATGATTGAGCTCCAACACCACCAACCGACTAGGGGCCCAAGCACCCAAGATAAACAAGCTCAAGGGCACCAAGCACCCAAGAGTAATAAGCTTCTCAACTTGTAACTTCCACGTATCACGTGGAGAACTCAAACCGATGCACCAAATGCAATGGCAAGGGCACACGGAGTGCCCAAGTCCTTCTCTCCCAAATCCCACCAAAGCAACTAATGCTAGGGAGGAAAATGAGAGGAAGAACGAAGGAAGAACACGAAGAACTCCAAGATCTAGATCCAAGGGGTTCCCCTCACTTAGAGGAGAAAATGATTGGTGGAAATATGGATCTAGATCTCCTCTCTCTTTTCCCTCAAAAACTAGCAAGAATCCATGGAGGGATTGAGAGTTAGCAAGCTCGGAGAAGGTCAACAATGAGGGCAAGAACGAGCTTAAAGGATAAGGTTCAATGGGGAAGAAGACCCCCTTTTATAGGACCTCCCGAATCCAACCGTTATGCTCACAGCCCGCATCGAGCGGTAGTACCGCTGGACATCACGGTACTACCGCTAGGGGTAGCGGTACTACTGCTCGGGGTAGCGGTACTACTGCTTGCAAGCGGTACTAAAAATTTACATCCGTGCCTACCACCGCTGGACTTGTGACGAGATTTTGGTCCCGAGCGGAAGTAGCCACGAAAGTAGCCATGTAGTACTGCTCCAAGCGGTAGTACCGCTCCCAAGGGCGGTAGTACCGCTCCCAAGGGCGGTAGTAAAAAATTACTTCCGCTCCTACCCGCGGTAGTACCGCTGCAGCCTTTTCAGAACACCAAAACTACCACAACTTCTTCAAACGGACTCCGAATTCGATGAAACCAAGTTTGTTGGAAAGCTAGCGACAAGGGCTAACACAATCTTGAAAGAAATACCAATAATAAGCAAATGAGAAAAGGCCCAAAAGAAAATGGTGAGAACCCTTCCTCGGAGAGGACCGGTAAAACCTCCAACACCGAAAACATCATAGAAGACGATGCAAACTCCGTTTGATGAACTCAAGCTTGTCATAAAGATGACCATAAGCTCTAAGACTCACAAAGAGAATCAAACAAGGACCAAGAAACATGATGCAAGGATGCAATGGTTTGAGCTCTCGACGAACGATACGATCAAGCTACTCACTTGAGAGCCCCCCTTGATAGTACGACTATCGATCCTATAACCCGGTCTCCCAACTACCACCATGAGACCAGTAAAATAGAAAACCTATCAAGGGCAAACCTTTGCATTGCACATGGTCCACTTGAGCTAGATGATGACGATCTTGACTCCCTCAAGTTGGACCACCTTTCTTGATTGCATTGGCTCGATGAAGACTAGATGATTGCTCCCCCATAGTCACTATGGGTGAGCGACTCTTCGGCACATCTTCACAAGTCCATTGACACCACAATGGATGGCAAGATTCAAACTTGATTGCTCCCCCATACTCCATTATGGGTGATCCACTCTTTGTGTTGCTCCACTTGAACTTGCACACTGCAAACTTGATGACGATCACCACTTGATGTCATCCTCCATGGGTTGTATGGGATCTTCCTCTTGACGCAAGACCATGGAAACATACCTAACCCCACAAAGAACTCTCACGTAGACCATGGGTTAGTACACAAAGCGTAATGGACAATGCTTACCATACCATGGGAACACTTGGTCCCACTCGGTACATCTTCTATGCTTTGTGAGTTGATCAACTTGATTCACTCTTGACTTAGTCTTGATCACCCTTGAATCTTTCCAACTCTCTTCATTTGGATGATGTATTGAAGGTAAATATCAATGATCACACAATCTTCTTCTTCAAAACATGCTTGCAATAAGCTCAACACTCACATGACCAATCTTTGGATAATTCCTTAATAGCACCTTGGTCAACCCATAAACTCCTTGAAACCAACACATGGACTTCAAGAAATGCCTATGGAAACATCCTTCAAATATAACTCGATGCAACCATTAGTCCATAGAGAATGTCATCAATTACCAAAACCACACATGGGGGCACCGCATGTCCTTTCAATCTCCCCCATTTTGGTAATTGATGACAATCACTTTCAAGAGAGTTTATATAAGGAATTATGCATCACAATGCAATGCAACAACCAATGATGCAGGAGAATGAGATGCAAATGCTTAGGACCAAAACCAAAGCAAGGAGAAAACTCAGAAGACTTCTCCACAAAACTCTCTGAAACTCCTCCCCCATTGGCATCGATTGCCAAAATGGGTGAAAAGCTGAGAAGGCCAAAATAAAAGGTGTTCCTCCATAAATTGTGTATTTCTCAACAAGAGAGTGGAATGCAATACACATATCCAACTGCCAATACTTGGAGGAAGACAAACTATATTGAGGCCCAAAGATTGCAACAAAAAGATATGACACAAAGACATAACAAAGAGAGACACAAGCAATCAGAAGATACCAATTGAAGCAAGCAATCAACGGATATCAATTGAACCAACTAGACCAATGATCCTACATGCCACAAGAATAAAGATATTATGATAAACGCAAAGGAGTGTTCTAAAGAAACTAGAGAAGCTTCCCATGATTTGTGCACACATAAGAATTTTGTATTTGAATACAAAGTGCACAAAATAGGATCATAGCTCCCCCAAAATCAATAGAAACTCACATCCAGTGCAAGTGAGCATATAGGAAACAAAGCCTAGCGCTTGCAACAAGCACATGGTTGAGCAACATGTAAAAGAGGCAACTTAAGAATAGGCTCAACCAAAATGATGTGTGTGAGTCATGGCGAAGCACTTGAGAAGACTAAAATTAGGATGAGCATTGAGCATCAACATAGTCTTGAAAGAATGAGGCACACGGTGCAAGGCCTATCATTCCCACACACAACTAGCAAATGGGCTCACAAGCTTACTAATAAGCATATAAAGAACTTATGCTTGTGACAATCCGTGGTGAAGATAGAAGATGAAAGCCTCATCAATACGAGGGATGCCAATTAAGATGGCAAAAGCCTCGTAAAGATAAGCATGAGGAAAATAATCTTCACCACACAAGAGTGCCTCAAGATGCAACGATAGAGGACACGCACTCAAGGCAAAAGCTTTCACAGAGCCACCAAAGAAATAACATAAGAAAGACAAGGTGGACGTGAAAGAAAGGATATCAACTAGAGATGTGATTTCTCTCAAGTGTATAAGGTTCTATGTAGACGAAATCATGATGATATATATATATATATCTACAAAGAAGGATGTACACCCGAAATAGTTACACCACGAAGGAACAAGATATCCACAAGGAAGTCATAAATATACCAATAAGATATTTGCTTGAAAGCATAGCACTTGGCTAGATATGGTCATATTGTATATAAATGAAGTCCAAACACACATCCATCAAGGGCATCACAACTAGCAACAGAGATCATCGTTGGGATGCTTTGAGAAAGGAAACAAGTATCACAAGATATCAAATGAATATCATGCCAAGATACAGCCTACACAAGGTTGAATGCAAGAGAGGAAAGCATGAATAGATACTTGTTACCGAGATATCATTGGAAGGATGTAGTAGATACCAATTGAAGGTAGATAGTAGTTCATTGATCATCCTAGCTTAACTCCAATATGCACATGGTGACAACACCTTCCTTGTGAGTGAGCCGAGCATCCAATGCATCTCCAAATGTTCCTAGAAGAACAACACAAACTAAACGGTACCCAAACTCATCGGGACCAAATAGTTAGAAACACCAATACATAGGACAAACTCCACATAAATATGTGCATATAGATATGAAATGAATTTCATGCACATCTCATCCAAATTGAGACTAGGTGGAGTTTCCCCTATATATTGAGTCAAAGAAAGAAAGCATGCCAAATGAAATACATGAAGTAAACATGCATGCTCAAGACTTTCAAAACCCGAAACCAAAAGACAAATAAATTCCAAGTGAAAAGGATACTAAATGGAGAAATCATCACTTGGAAGATATCATTAAATATACATCAAGGAATGAGATATCCATTGATACACACTAAACTAAAGATGTCAAACTCCCAAAGAGAGGATGGTTCCAAACAAACCAAGCCCTCAACAAAGTTTCATGATGGCATAAAGTACCTAAAAGAAATGGCTTGCCTTCCACCAAAACACACTTGATAAGGATCACAAGAAGAGTGTTCTGAAGAAAATAGAATAGCTCCCCCACGAGTTGTGCATTATATAGGATTTGTATTTGAATACAAAATGCACAAGGTGGGATCACCGCTTTCACTATATCTAGAAAACACTAGACAAGAACAAGAAATAAACAAGATCCACAAGTGGTATGGAAGACAACGGGAGTTGACACAATCCTTGGCAAGAGAAGAGGCAAGTAAAACAAAAGCCAATGTAAAGATGATCAATAAATTCTACCACACATAAATGACTACCAATTGTCAAAAGACAAGAAGTAGATGGAAAGAATTCCTGGTGGTAGATAGCAAGGATATCCAACATCATCTTCACACCACACACAAGTAGATTGCAACTTGTAGAGCTAACATGCCACCTAGGAACAAGATAATCTACAATATCAACACTAGGTGACAATATCTCAAATGTACACATTTTCTAGGCTAGTAATATGCATAGCATATTACTCCCCCATAATGTGATACCAATGAAGAAAACTTAACAAGAGGCAATAAGAGGATCCAACAAGAGATAATTAATGGACAATTTAGAATTTGAATTTCTCATGAGAAGACATACCACATAGTGACTAGATAATCTTGTAATATCAATACTAGATGGTATTCCTCATGTACACACACTTATAGGAGTGTGAGGTGCACAAAGCACATCACTCCCCAATAATGGGATATTCCATTAATCTCTCACAAGAGCCAACTAAGATACAAAGAAGATGCACAAAGGCTCAACACACAACTCACACGTACATGAAGTGCACACCAACATACATAAGCAAGTTGGAAGCGCAACATATACAAACACATGCAAGGAACAAAACCAAAACATGCAAGGGGGCAACTAACTTTCAAAGTAAACAATTTAAGTACAAGTTACCACAAGGAGGCACATTGGATATAAGATAGAAACTTGATAATCCAATTAACTTGGCTTGTGACAAAAAGAATGATGAAGTCCCCTTAATTCTTCATAATGTAGCCAAGTCTCCAATGCCCTCCAAAAACACCTATTGATCAAGTTTGAGCTTGTTGGTCCCCAACCAAGTTGGGTCCTAAGAGGTTAGTCACAATAGGCTTGGCTACCCAAATGGTTCTTTTCTTGACACCACTTTGAGTACCAACAAACTTGGCAAACACATTGCCAACCTTATCCTTCCCAAGAGAATAGATATCATCAATAATAATTGGGTTGGATGAGTTACCACTAGTGCATGAAGAAGCGACGTGACCTTTCTCACGACATAAGTAGCAACGTCTACTCTTCACTTTCTTCTCACTTGATTTTTCCACAAGAGAAGCATTAGCTTGAGTCTTCTTGGGAAGTGGCCTGTCTTCAACTTGAGGTTGAGCATGAGATTGAACTTGTGCCCTCTTCCCTTTTTGCTTGACACTAATGGCCTTCTTCTTCAATGGGCAAGATCTAACATGATGCCCTTCTACTTTGCACTTGAAGCAAACAATCTTGGCCGAATTCTTGACTTGTTCTTGGCCCTTCTTTTTGTTCATGTTGGACTTCTTCTTGTTGTTGGAGTTGAATCCAAGTCCACCTTTGTCATTGGGGGATTTTTGCACACTCAAGATATTGTTGAGTGCGGATTTCCCTTCATGACACTTTTTCAAGTCTTTCTTCAAAGAAGTGACTTGGGCCTTGAGCTCTTTGATTTCCTCTACATGGTTAGTCTCAACACAAGTACTAGAGGAAGTATAAGCTTCATCGTTAGAGCAACAAGGCAAGGAAAGCAATTCATCACAAGATGTACCAACATTGTGAGTAGATGAATTACAAGGACTAGCACATGGCAATATACTATTCTGACTAGAAGTAGTGCTAGTATCCACATGAGGCTCACTAGATGTTACCTTAGCAATCATGGCCTCATGAGCTATCTTTAGCACACTATGGGATACTAGAAGATCATCATGAGAGCTTGAGAGCTTTTCATGACTTTCTTCCAATTTCCCATAATTGCAAGATAGCACCTCAAGTTGAGCCCGTAGCTCAACATTCTCCTTCAAAATGGATGCTTCACAAGTAATAGAATTAGTAGCACAAGCATCATCATTAACAACAAGAGGAGAAGGAAACTTGGCATGCTCTTTTAAATAAGAAGCTTCAAGTTGAGCATGAGACTCGGTGAGTTTGATGAGCTCACCCTTGATGACCCTTGAGCCATTTTCGAGGTGCTAAAATCCTCAAGGAGTCTAGCATGAGCAACTTCAAGCTTAGCATTTTAGTTTCAAAACATTGGCCACCTCAAGGGCTCTATCAGTAGATTCCTTCACTCTAGACAATTCTAGAGCAAAAGTCTCCTCAAGAGATTCCTTGGTGGTTTGTTCAAGTTCAAGAGCTTGAGAGAGGTCCGCAATCTCATTAGCGTAATCACGCCCATGACCTTCCATTTTATCAATGGTGACCTCATGCTCCTCAAGACGAGATTCCAACTCATCAATATATTTCTTGCTCTCAATAGCAATGGACATAATTTCCATGAAGTTGGAACGAGCAATTTTATTTTTATGAAGAGCTTTAAAAATCATTTCCCCCTTAAATTTTAAGGAGGCAACATTATCATTCTCTTCATCATTATCCTCATCATCATTAGCATCAACATCATCATAAAGAGACATATTGGGGTACAAAGTAGGAGATACCTTTGATGCCTTAGCCATAAGGCAAAACGCAATAGATGATGATGTAGGATCCCTTGAGGCACCATTAAACACCACATCTTGTTCCATGGAGTGTTCGGTTTCCTCTACATTGTTAGCACAACAATTTGAGGAAATAGATGCATTTTTATCATGGCAACAAGACTTAGCAAGCATATCATCATGATATTTAGTCAAGCAATTTCTACATGATATGCAAGGACTATCAACACAAGCATGTGAAACATTTGGAATGCTCGAAGTGTTAAAGCCCAAAGAGGGAGCATTGCAATAATATAGTGAAGAAGGATCATCCACAATAAGCATACTATCATCATTGCAATGACCAACACTACTCACCATATCATTACCTTGTGGCAAACCACATGTAGGTGAAGTAGAAGAAGTTGAGAAGACTATATGACCGGAGGTGGAGGGGGAACAACCATCCCCACAAATCTTGGACACACCATATTTATCTTGAAGCTTTGTCCATAACTCATGAGCATCCCGGAATGGCATGAGATGAAATATAACTACATTGCTCAAAGCATCAAAAAGCACATTAGAAGCTTGAGCATTGAGATAAGAGTTTTTCTCATCCCCTAAAGATAATCTTTGGGGATCCTTTGGAGGAGAAAAACCCATATCTACAATTCGCTCTAAATTTGGGTCCATGACCCTAAAGAGTTTAAGCATGCGAATTACCCAAACATCAAAATTTGTGCCATTGAAACTAAGAGCGTCAGAGAATCCTAATCCCCTAGTCGACATCTTTACTCTCTAGGCGGTTAAGCCCAACAAAGAGAGACGAGGCTCTGATACCAATTGAAAGATCGAGGATGTCGCCTAGGGGGGGGGTGAATAGGCGCTTTAAAATAATTACGGTTTAGGCTTGAACAAATGCGGAATAAACCTAACGGTTAATTTGTCAAGCACAAAACCTAAAACAACTAGGCTCACCTATGTGCACCAACAACTTATGCTAAGCAAGATAAGCAACTATGTGATAGCAAGATATATGACAAAGAACAATATGACTATCACAAAGTAAAGTGCATAAGTAAAGGGCTCGGGTAAGAGATAACCGAGGCACGCGGAGACGACGATGTATCCAAGTTCACACCCTTGCGGATGCTAATCTCCGTTTGGAGCGGTGTGGAGGCACAATGCTCCCAAGAAGCCACTAGGGCCACCGTAATCTCCTCACGCCCTCGACAATGCAAGATGCCGTGATTCCACTAAGGGACCCTTGAGGGTGGTCACCGAACCCATATAAATGGCGACCCTTTGGGGCGGTCACCGAACCCAGACACTTTGGCAACCCTTGGGGCGGTCACGGTACCGTCAAAATGCTCGGGCGATCTCCACAACCTAATTGAGACCCGACGCTGCTCGGAGCTTTACACCACAATGATTGAGCTCCGAACACCACCAACCGACTAGGGGGCCCAAGCACCCAAGATAAACAAGCTCAAGGGCACCAAGCACCCAAGAGTAATAAGCTTCTCAACTTGTAACTTCCACGTATCACGTGGAGAACTCAAACCGATGCACCAAATGCAATGGCAAGGGCACACGGAGTGCCCAAGTCCTTCTCTCCCAAATCCCACCAAAGCAACTAATGCTAGGGAGGAAAATGAGAGGAAGAACGAAGGAAGAACACGAAGAACTCCAAGATCTAGATCCAAGGGTTCCCTCACTTAGAGGAGAAAATGATTGGTGGAAATATGGATCTAGATCTCTCTCTCTTTTCCTCAAAACTAGCAAGAATCCATGGAGGGATTGAGAGTTAGCAAGCTCGGAGATGGTCAACAATGGGGCAAGAACGAGCTTAAAGGATAAGGTTCAATGGGGAAGAAGACCCCCTTTTATAGGACCTCCCGAATCCAACCGTTATGCTCACAGCCCGCATCGAGCGGTAGTACCGCTGGACATCACGGTACTACCGCTAGGGGTAGCGGTACTACTGCTCGGGGTAGCGGTACTACTGCTTGCAAGCGGTACTAAAAAATTACATCCGTGCCTACCACCGCTGGACTTGTGACGAGATTTTGGTCCCGAGCGGAAGTAGCCACGGAAGTAGCCGCGGTAGTACTGCTCCAAGCGGTAGTACCGCTCCCAAGGGCGGTAGTACCGCTCCCAAGGGCGGTAGTAAAAAATTACTTCCGCTCCTACCCGCGTTAGTACCGCTGCAGCCTTTTCAGAACACCAAAACTACCACAACTTCTTCAAACGGACTCCGAATTCGATGAAACCAAGTTTGTTGGAAAGCTAGCGACAAGGGCTAACACAATCTTGAAAGAAATACCAATAATAAGCAAATGAGAAAAGGCCCAAAAGAAAATGGTGAGAACCCTTCCTCGGAGAAGACCGGTAAAACCTCCAACACCAAAAACATCATAGAAGACGCATGCAAACTCCGTTTTCGATGAACTCAAGCTTGTCATAAAGATGACCATAAGCTCTAAGACTCACAAAGAGAATCAAACAAGGACCAAGAAACATGATGCAAGGATGCAATGGTTTGAGCTCTCGACGAATGATACGATCAAGCTACTCACTTGAGAGCCCCCCTTGATAGTACGGCTATCGATCCTATAACCCGGTCTCCCAACTACCACCATGAGACCAGTAAAATAGAAAACCTATCAAGGGCAAACCTTTGCGTTGCACATGGTCCACTTGAGCTAGATGATGACGATCTTGACTCCCTCAAGTTGGACCACCTTTCTTGATTGCATTGGCTCGATGAAGACTAGATGATTGCTCCCCCATAGTCACTATGGGTGAGCGACTCTTCGGCACATCTTCACAAGTCCATTGACACCACAATGGATGGCAAGATTCAAACTTGATTGCTCCCCCATACTCCATTATGGGTGATCCACTCTTTGTGTTGCTCCACTTGAACTTGCACACTGCAAACTTGATGACGATCACCACTTGATGTCATCCTCCATGCGTTGTATGGGATCTTCCTCTTGACGCAAGACCATGGAAACATACCTAACCCCATAAAGAACTCTCACGTAGACCATGGGTTAGTACACAAAGCGTAATGGACAATGCTTGCCATACCATGGGAACACTTGGTCCCACTCGGTACATCTTCTATGCTTTGTGAGTTGATCAACTTGATTCACTCTTGACTTAGTCTTGATCACCCTTGAATCTTTCCAACTCTCTTCATTTGGATGATGTATTGAAGGTAAATATCAATGATCACACAATCTTCTTCTTCAAAACATGCTTGCAATAAGCTCAACACTCACATGACCAATCTTTGGATAATTCCTTAATAGCACCTTGGTCAACCCATAAACTCCTTGAAACCAACACATGGACTTCAAGAAATGCCTATGGAAACATCCTTCAAATATAACTCGATGCAACCATTAGTCCATAGAGAATGTCATCAATTACCAAAACCACACATGGGGGCACCGCATGTCCTTTCAATTGCCATGTCAGCCTCTAACCTTTGACACCCTTCCTAGCAAACCGTTGTTTGGCTATGTTACCGCTTTGCTCAGCCCTCTTATAGCGTTGCTAGTTGCAGGTGAAGTTGAGGATTTCTCCATGGTGGACAGGGTTATGTTGGGATATCACAATATCTCTTATTTAATTAATGCATCTATATATTTGGTAAAGGGTGGAAGGCTCGGCCTTATGCCTGGTGTTTTGTTCCACTCTTGCCGCCCTAGTTTCCGTCATACCGGTGTTATGTTCCCGGATTTTGCGTTCCTAACACAGTCGGGTGATTTATGGGACCCCCCTGACAGTTCGCTTTGAATAAAACTTGTCCAGCAAGGCCCAACCTTGGTTTTACCATTTGCCTCACCACCACCTACCTTTCCCTTGGGAGTAATTAACCCAAGGGTCATCTTTATTTTAGCCCCCCCGGGCCAGTGCTTGTCTAAGTGTTGGTCCGAACTGAGCAGCCTGCGGGGCCACCTCGGGGAAACTCGAAGTCTGGTTTTACTCGTAGCTTGACTTATCCGGTGTTGCCCTGAGAACGAGATATGTGCAGCTCCTATCGGGATGTCGGCGCATCGGGCGGCTTTGCTGGTCTTGTTTTACCATTGTCGAAATGTCTTGTAAACCGGGATTCCGAGACTGATCGGGTCTTCCTGGGAGAAGGTATATCCTTCGTTGATCACGAGAGCTTATCATGGGCTAAGTTGGGACACCCCTGCAGGGTATAAACTTTCGAGAGCCGTGCCCGTGGTTATGTGGCAGATGGGAATTTGTTAATGTCTGGTTGTAGATAACTTGACACCTGATCCGAATTAAAACGCATCAGCCGCGTGTGTAGCCGTGATGGTCTCTTCTCGGCGGAGTCCGGGAAGTGAACACAGTTTCTGTGTTATGATTGACGTAAGTAGGAGTTCAGGATCACCTCTTGATCATTGCTAGTTGACGACCATTCCTTTGCTTCTCTTCTCGCTCTTATTTGCGTTGGTTAGCCACCATATCTTGCTTAGCCGCTGCTGCAACCTCACCACTTTACCCCTTCCTTTCCCATTAAGCTTTGCTAGTCTTGATACCCATGGTAATGGGATTGCTGAGTCCTCGTGGCTCACAGATTACTACAACAATAGTTGCAGGTACAGGTTATGCGATGATCTTGACGCGAGAGCGATGTTTGCTTGTTTGGAGTTCTTCTTCTGCTTCTTCTTCGATCAGGGGATAGGTTCCAGGTCGGCAGCCTGGGCTAGCAGGGTGGATGTCGTTTGAGTTTCTGTTTGTGTTTCATCCGTAGTCGGATGTTGCTCTTATGTAAGATGATGTTGTATTCGTGTGGCATTGTATGCCTTATGTATGTATCCCCATCTATTATGTAATGTTGATGTAATGATATCCACCTTGCAAAAGCGTTCCAATATGCGGGTCTATCCTTGGTGGGACCTTCGAGTTCCTTTTGGATAGGGTCGCATATTGGGCGTGACAAGTTGGTATCAGAGCCTCGACCGACCCTAGGAGCCCCCTTGATTGATCGTGTAGTTTGGTCGTTGTTGAGTCTAGAAGAAAACTATTTTCGGACTCTAGTTATATCGGAGAGTAGGAATTCTTTTTACTCCTCAGCCCCTTCGTCGCTCTGGTGAGGAATCTTGACGTAGGTGTTTTGAACTATTCCTCTTCCCCTTCAAATTTTTCTTTAGGATCACGCAGTTGGTTTTCGGATCGTTGTTCCTCAGCTCTTTTCATCCGGTGCATTTCTCGTCAAGTTGACTCGAGCCTCTTCATCTTTGAGTTCAATCCTCAGTTGTTTTATTTTCCCACCCGCCCACCCTTCTTCCTCTCGGAACCGGAGTCTGTAATCGAGTATCCATCCTACTCGTGCGAAGTCTTTGTTTTCTTTCCTCAATGATTTCAACTGGTGTTTTCTCTTCAAGATATTCGTCGGTTTCCCCTTCCAAGTTACCCTTGTTTTTCCGCCCTCCCACCCTCTTATTTCCGGAGCCTGAGTCTCTATTCGAGCATCAATTTCATTTGTGTGGAGCCTCTTCAGTCTTCCATCAATCATTTCAACCAATGAATTCTCGTCTCCTTCGTCATTCTTCATCCCTTTCTTTTTCCGGTGCACACAATTCAAGTTTTCTTCGGTGTTGATCGTATTCTTTTCCTCGGCTCAAGTGTTTTCCCTGCACGTTCGCCTCTTGCCAGTTTATCCTTCCGGAGTGCTCAAGACATCTCAGGAGATTCGTCGGTGCTCCAATTAATTCGAGGTTGTCACCTCATTCTAATATTTCAATTGTTCCGGTGCATCATCTATCTGTTCTACACCCCTTTCCAACGGTGTTTTTCTTTTAGTGGGCCCTAACCCACAGGGCTTTTCCCAGGATCTTACCTGACTCTTCTAATTCTTCCGGGGTATTCTCAAATTCTTTTCAAGTGCGACGTAAGAATGGATTTCATCAGTCAGATGCTTTTCTAAGATCGATTTCAAATCATTTCATTGTTGGCTCAACCCTCTTCGCTTTTCATTCTCCCGGAGTATCTCAGTAATTTTGATGGTGTTTTCTCGTTGTCATTTGAAGACCGAAGAAGAGTTTTTCCTCTAAATCTTGTTCGTTCTCTCGAAGATTCGTGGTTCTAGCTTCTTGTTAGCCTCTCGAATTATTCCATTTGTCAGTTATTCTTTTCATCCATCCGGAGCATTTCAGGAGTTGCTTTCTCTCTCGATCATCCGGAGGTCATCTTTTCGGAAGATTTCTTCGTTCTAAGTTTTCAGCTTCGGTCGTCTCTATATTCTCCCGGTGCTTCGTTCAAGTATTCTTCAACCAGTTCGCGATCCCGCCATTATCTTGTCTTTTATTCCTCAAGTATCTTTGTGCTTTTCTAATTCTTCCCGGTGATTCAGTCTCTTTCATCAGTCATTTTTGAATTCTCACGGTGGTTCTTTCAGATTCTTTTTCCATGTTTATCATATTAATCCATTCGTTCTTTTCAATCCTACCGGTGGTTCATGAAGACCTTCTCAAGTTTGCGTTATGTCACTTCTCAATTCTTTTTCAAAAAGAATAAGTAATATGAAAAATCCATTTCTTTCATCAATTTAACTTGATGAAGGATAAGCATACAATAAATCTTATTCTTATTTCATCCAAGTGATTAATCATCCTTTTCCTTCGGAGTTTGTTCTTGAGGAATAAATTCTAGTTTCTAGTGTTTTCATCTTTTCTTTTCCGGAGTTCAAATTTCCTCGGCCATCTCGTCGGAACCCCCATCTAAATCATCCCAACGCTCACCTATTCTTTCATCCTGCATTTTATCTCGTCATTCTTTTGTTACCGGAGTTCTTCATGGTGCTTCTTCATGATTTAATTCATTCTTCAAGTGTTCATCAAGGTTCTTTTGGTGGAGCTCAGGAAGCTTTCTTTCTTGCATCTCAAAGTGCAATTAATTCTCCGTATTCTTTTGAAGTGGAGTTTTGCATTTCTTCGTTCTTCTCAGCCATTCAAGCTTTTCTGCTTGTGGTCGGAGATCACCTCATAATTTTGAGATGTTATCTATAAGTCCACAACAAGCTTATTCTTTTCGTTGTTGATTTTTCTCAACAACTCCATTCTAACCTTCTTCTAAGGATGCTATTGAACTCATTCATGGTGGAAGATGTTGTTCTCTCATCCGTTCTTTTCATTTCATTGTTTCAATTCTTTCCGGAGGTCTTGTGTCATGTCTTCATCAAGTATCATTCCATCCTTTCAAGTTCGTTCTAGTCCTCCCATTTTCAGCCGGAGTGCTACCTAAATCCTTTCAGTCTTATTCGTTTATTTTCTCATTCTAACCACTCTGGTTAGAACGAGTGTTTTCATAGTCTATCTGATTCCGTGAGCTTTCGATTCTCGGCATTCTCATCGTTCCTCTCTTATTCTCGAGTGCTCTCGATTCTTTGCTTCTTCTCTTGAGTTCTTGTTTCACCTCATCCTTTTTCCCATCCATCTCGGTCCTAAGATCTCGGGACGAGATCTCTTGTTAGTGGAGGAGTGTTGTAACGCCCCGGATCCGATCCGCCAGGTGTCTTCCAGTTATTCACCGTTGTTGCCATATCATTTGATTGCGTGTTGCATTTTATCATGTCATCATGTGCATCTCATTTTGCATTCATGTTCGTCTCATGCATCCGAGCATTTTCCCCGTTGTCCGTTTTGCAATCCGGGGCTCCTATGTCCTCCGGCGTCCCCCTTTTGCCTCTTCTCTTGTGCGGGTGTTAAACTTTCTCGGAATGGCCCGAGGTTTGCCAAGCAGCCTTGGTATAGCACCGGTAGACCGCCTGTCAAGTTTCGTGCCATTTGGAGGTCGTTTGATACTCCAACAGTTAACCGGGTAACCGTAAAGCCTCTTTTGTCTTGCAGCCCAACATCCCTTCCAAAGTGGCCCAAAACCCATCTAACTCCCCTCCATGCTCTCGTTCGTTCGATCACGATCGCGTGGCCGAAAACCGCTCCCCATTTGGACTCTCCTAGCTCCCTCTACCTATAAATATGTGCAACCATCTCCAAATTCGCGCATGATTTTCCCCTAACCCTAGCCTTCTTCATCCTCGCGCCGCCGGACATGTCCAGTCCCGCCAGACACGTCCAGCTTCCACCTCACCCCGCGAATCTCACGCCGCCACGTCACCTTCCCTGCCGCCATAGCCAACCGGCGTCCTCCACGTCGCCTCCGCGCCTGCGCCCACTTCGCCTCACCCGCGCGGGCCCGTCGGGCCCAGCCACAGCCCTCCCGGCCGGGTCGCATCCGCCCTTGCCATCTGCGCGCCGCTTTCGCCCGCCGCCGTGCGCCGCGCCGCCGCCTCTTCGCCGGAGATCTCTCCGCCGGCCACCTCCAGCTCGCCCCGCCGCCATCGTCCTCGCCGCCCTTCGCCAACGCCCCTGTTCCACAGCCACGCCATGGTGGCCTCCTCTCCTCCAACCCGGCGCCTCCCGGCTCGTCATCGCCGGAGACGGGTCCCTCTGGCCCGGATCCAGCCGGATCCGTCCTGTCCCGCCGCCGCCGGCGACCTCAGCAGCCATGTGGCGCCGCCGCCATGCTCCTGCCTCCCTCGATCCAGTCGGGATCGAGGAGAGGGACGACCGCTTCCTCTCGCTCGCCCACGTGGGCCCCTCCTCGGCCCAGCGCGCCCTGCGGCCCAGCAGCGCCGGCCCGCCTCGTCATCCACAGTCCCGGGCCGAGCCCAGGGTGAGAAACCCGTCTTGTCCCCGCCCGTGAGCGATATAGCTATATGACGCTCACCTGTTTTTTTCCTGAAAACGACCAAGTCCCTGAGAATTTTTACATTATCATGCCATGTTCATCGCATCATAACTCTGTGCATACTACTCCCGTGCATGTAATATGTCAAATTGTTCGCCTCGACGAGTAATTCATTTCATTACATTGCATCATTTTCATTTGAGCTCATCTTGATGCCCGAAATGTTGTTGGAAGAGTGCATGTTGATATTAATCTGCTGGAACTGTTATAACATGCTCATTTGTTATTTTTGCCATGTTTGATGTGTGCATCCTATGAGGTTGAGATCTACATGCGTTTTGATCTATGCTATGCCATCTTTCCAGTGGTGCCATCCATGTATTTTTGTGAGTTGTGTGCTGAGTGCATCGAGCTTGTTAAGTATGGTACTTGCTGTTGCTGTTTTCCTGGCAGATTCTGTTATATTTTGTTGCTATGTAAACATGTTGCTACTAATCATTCTATGCATAATCTGGAGATGTTCTATAAACATGTTTTGATCTACATGTCATCCTATATCCATCCATGCCCCTGGTTGCATTTATAGGTTGCTGTAGCTTGTTGTAATCTTGCTCTAAATTTGCTTGATGATGTTGCTGTCAGCCTGTTAACATTAAGTTCCATGTTTCCATGAATGTTTGCTAGTGATCCATGCACCCTATGAACTTGTTCTTGCCATGCTTAGCTTCATAAACATTCCTTCTTACTGTTGGGTGCCTTGCCATGCCATGTATTGCTCTGTGGTGAGTGGTTCAAGCTCACCAACATGCCTACTTATTGTTGTTCCTGCCATGTTTGAATCTGTCATATCTTTTGCCATGTTTACATGGGTGCCATCATATTTTCCATGCCTTTTTGGCTCATGGTCAGTAATGGACTCTTGTTCTATGCATTTAGTAGTATCATGCCATGCCTTTGTTTGCCATGATATGTTCCTGTAACATGTTGTTTGATAGCTCTAAACATTACAACCTGATGTTATTTCTGCAAAGTCTGAAACTGTTATTATTTGCAATCTTTCCATGTCCTTTTGAGCATGTTCTAGTTGTTTCTGGAGATAGCTCAGTGTTCATGTTTTGTTGTGATTTACCTGTACTTCATGCCCATGCCTTTTGTTATTATGTTGGGGTGCTGTAGCATATTGTTTTGATGCTTGCAATATGCCTAGTTGCTGTTATGGACAGATTGTTGTTATGACTTGTATCGAGTGTTTGTGTTGAACCGTTGCTCCGTTTTGAGTGTGCTCTATATGAAACTTGCTTGATTTTGCATGTAGTTTCATATTATCATGTTGCATCCTTATTTTGGTGTGTTTGCTTGATGTTTGTATGCATTTTGCATCAATGCCATGTTTAACTTGTTTTGCTCATATCTTCTAGGCCGTAGCTCCGAATTAAATGAACTTTATATGTAACTTGACTAGAATTTCGTGTAGATTCTCTTGGTGCATCTTAACTTGCTGTATAACAACTTGAACGTAAGGTTTATTCAGTTCTGGACCAATTTCGAAATTTGCATATGAGGACTTACCGGAATTGTTATATGTTGTTTCCGGCCTCATTTAAACTTGCCTTGATGTGTTGAGCTTGTTTGCATCATCTCTTGCCATGAGTAGCTTCATGTAGCTTTGTCATGTCTTGTCTATGTGTGGTGTGTTTACTATGTTGTGTGCTTCTTCTCGATAGTTGCCGTTTCGTTGCGATCGTGAGGATTCGTTCGTCTACGCTTGGTTCGCCTTCGTGGCTTCATCTTCTTCATGGACTCGTTCTTCTTCCTAGCGGGATCTCAGGCAAGATGACCGCTACCCTGGATCTCACTACTATCATTGCTATGCTAGTTGCCTCGTTCTATCGCTATGCTGCGCTACCTATCACATGTTTACCATGCCTCCCAAATTGCCATGTCAGCCTCTAACCTTTGACACCCTTCCTAGCAAACCGTTGTTTGGCTATGTTACCACTTTGCTCAGCCCTCTTATAGCGTTGCTAGTTGCAGGTGAAGTTGAAGATTTCTCCATGGTGGACAGGGTTATGTTGGGATATCACAATA
Source organism: Aegilops speltoides (assembly GCA_021437245.1). NCBI lineage: Eukaryota > Viridiplantae > Streptophyta > Magnoliopsida > Poales > Poaceae > Aegilops > Aegilops speltoides. The sequence goes on from CM038143.1 coordinate 291,748,784, forward strand.
TCTCTTATTTAATTAATGCATCTATATATTTGGTAAAGGGTGGAAGGCTCGGCCTTATGCCTGGTGTTTTGTTCCACTCTTGCCGCCCTAGTTTCCGTCATACCGGTGTTATGTTCCCGGATTTTGCGTTCCTAACGCGGTCGGGTGATTTATGGGACCCCCCTGACAGTTCGCTTTGAATAAAACTTGTCCAGCAAGGCCCAACCTTGGTTTTACCATTTGCCTCACCACCTCCTACCTTTCCCTTGGGAGTAATTAACCCAAGGGTCATCTTTATTTTAGCCCCCCCCCCCCCGGGCCAATGCTTGTCGAAGTGTTGGTCCGAACTGAGCAACCTGCGGGGCCACCTCGGGGAAACTCGAAGTATGGTTTTACTCGTAGCTTGACTTATCCGGTATTGCCCTGAGAACGAGATATGTGCAGCTCCTATCGGGATGTCGGCGCATCGGGAGGCTTTGCTGGTCTTGTTTTACCATTGTCGAAATGTCTTGGAAACCAGGATTCCGAGACTGATCGGGTCTTCCTTGGAGAAGGTATATCCTTCGTTGATCACGAGAGCTTATCATGGGCTAAGTTGGGACACCCCTGCAGGGTATAAACTTTTGAGAGCCGTTCCCGCGGTTATGTGGCAGATGGGAATTTGTTAATGTCCGGTTGTAGATAACTTGACACCTGATCCGAATTAAAACGCATCAACCGCGTGTGTAGCCGTGATGGTCTCTTCTCGGCGGAGTCCGGGAAGTGAACACGGTTTCTGTGTTATGATTGACGTAAGTAGGAGTTCAGGATCACCTCTTGATCATTGCTAGTTGACGACCGTTCCTTTGCTTCTCTTCTCGCTCTTATTTGCGTTGGTTAGCCACCATATCTTGCTTAGCCGCTGCTGCAACCTCACCACTTTACCCCTTCCTTTCCCATTAAGCTTTGCTAGTCTTGATACCCATGGTAATGGGATTGCTGAGTCCTTGTGGCTCACAGATTACTGCAACAACAGTTGCAGGTACAGGTTATTCGATGATCTTGACGCGAGAGCGATGTTTGCTTGTTTGGAGTTCTTCTTTTGCTTCTTCTTCGATCAGGGGATAGGTTCTAGGTCGGCAGCCTGGGCTAGCAGGGTGGATGTCGTTTGAGTTTCTGTTTGTGTTTCATCCATAGTCGGATGTTGCTCTTATGTAAGATGATGTTGTATTCGTGTGGCTTGTATGCCTCATTGTATGTATCCCCATCTATTATGTAATGTTGATGTAATGATATCCACCTTGCAAAAGCGTTCCAATATGCGGGTCTATCCTTGGTGGGACCTTCGAGTTCCTTTTGGATAGGGTCGCATATTGGGCGTGACAGTACACGACGAAAATGATAAGCAACATGAGAACTAGCCTTCGTAGTGCTGAGGCAAATGAAAGTGACTTGGCTGAGACAGTTGCCTACTTCGAGCAAAAGCAGGAAGAAGACCCAGGCTTCTTCTTCAAAATCAAAAGAGATGGAATAGGCAGAGCTGAGAATTTGTTTTGGGTTGATGTGAGGGCTCGAGAGGCCTACGTAAAAGCTTACAATGATTGTATCTCTTTTGACACGACCTACTTGATGAATATGTATAACATGCCCTTTGCTCCATTTATTGGCATGAACAGGCATGGGCAGTCTTTCATGCTGGGGTGTGGCTTCTTGCGGCAAGAGCTTGAGACCAGCTTTGATTGGTTGTTTGGGGACTTTCTTGAAGTGATGCATGGCATTGCACCGCTCAACATCATAACTGACCAAGATCAGGCGATGAAAAACTCTATAGCAAACATGTTCCCACACGCAGTTCACCGTAGTTGCCGCTGGCATATCATCAAGAAAGCCCAAGAGAAGTGGGGTGCTTACTTGGCTAGGCATCCTGAGCTAGCTAAAGAACTCAAGGAGGTGATAGACTTGAGCATGACCCTGAGGAGTTTGAGGCGAGGTGGGCTGCTATGGTTGAGAAGCATGGTATTGCCGGCGATAAACGCTTTGATGATCTCTATGCAATCAAACATCTTTGGGTCCCCTGCTACTTTAGGAACTGTTTCTTCCCATTCCTGCAGTCGACTCAGCGCAGTGAAGGCTTCAATGCTGTCCTAAAAAGGTACGTTAACCCGCAAAATTCTGTGCTCAACTTTGTGAAGCAATATGAGAAGATAAATGACAAGATCTTGGTGAAAGAAGGGGTAATGATTACCGAACAGATGAGCTTGAGCCAAGGCTTTGGTCCCTGTTCCCAATTGAGAAGCAAGCCTTGCGAGTTTACACAAGGGATATATACTACAGGTTCCAACATGAGTTTTCTTTGATTGGCATGTATAATGTTAGGCCTCAAGGCGGCAACATGTACCTGCTTGAGCCTAACAGAATTTATGCAGGGATTTATGGGCGTAGATTGTACATGGTAACAGCGCAGGTTGATCAGCAAGACTACGGTTGTGAGTGTTGCAAGTTTTACAGGGATGGGCTGCTTTGCGTCCACATCTTGAAAGTGTTCACCCACCTTGGTGTTGATGAGATCCCTGAGCGTTACATACTGCCTAGATGGACTCAGAACGCTATCCTTACTGATATGCCCCCTGACACACAAGTCCCTGATGCCATGCCTAAAGAGTCTCTGCAGCAAATAAGGCATGTTTCCCTGAATACTATGTTTGGCAAAATCTCTAAATTGGGCAGTATGTCCGATGCAGGAGCAGCTTTGTGCAGGTCCTATGGGCGCGCGTTGGAGACTAAACTGAACAAACTTTATAAATCAAGGAGGAAGAAGAAGCCAGCGGCGCCAGCACAGCCACCAGCCCAATCTGCCCCCACGGAAGCTTATGTTGGAGAGCCTAAAGCAAATCCTTTGTGTAACCCCCCAAAATCATCTACTAAAGGATGCAAGAGAGACAAGAGGTACTATTCGGGCATTGAGTTGCATCCGAAGAAGAAGACAAAATGTGCATACTGCAAAGAGTTAGGGCACAATTGTGCCACTTGCACGCCTGGTCTAAACTGAAGTGCTTGATGCACCCAACAGCGAAAAAGCTGATTTGGAATATGTTTTATTTGTGTGGAAAAAGAAAATGTAATTTATGTTTTGTGCTATTGTGTGCAGAAGTGGTTGGTGTTATGCCATTGAAAAACCGATAACTAAGATTTTTGTACCTTCTTGATGTTGAGCATCTTTGCCCAATTGACGTCGTTGTGGTCGTTGTCCACCATTTTTGCTGTTAGTATCATCATCATGTTGCCTATGTCTTTTGGCCCATACTCCAGGACATGGGCGTCGTCCCAGTTGTCGATGTTGTATAGCATATATATGCTGCAATCATGCCTATTTTTTGGGGGAGAAAGGAAAACATGGTGGTTTTCATTAGTGTGTCCCGGAAAAATACGAAATGATATTACTATTTACTAAGGAAAAAAATGCAGTACAAAAACAAAAATAGGAAAACAAAAAAGTATTGCAGGAAAAGAAATATGGAGGTAGGCGACATTGGGAGGGTGGTCGATGGTTTTTAGGCGACTTGGTACGCCCGGTGAGGCGACGCTAGGCCACCGAGGTAGGCGAGGTGCACCGCACCTCCCGCGTTAGGCGACATTGGGAGGGGGTCGATGTTTTTTAGGCGACTTGGATCTATCGGTGAGGCGACACTAGGCCGCCACGGTAGGCGAGGTGCTACACACCTCCTACGTTAGGCGACTTTGGGGAGGGTGGTCGAGGGGTTTTAGGAGCTTGGTTCGCCCGGTGAGGCGACACTAGGCCGCTGAGGTGGGCGAGGTGTGCCTGACCTCCCCGCGTTAGGCGACTTTGGGGAGGGTGGTCGAGGGTTTTTAGGCGGCTTGGATCGCCCGGTGAGGCGACACTAGGCCGCCGAGGTGGGCGAGATGCGCCGCACTTCCCCGCGTTAGGCGACTTTGGGGTGGGTGGTCGAGGGTTTTTAGGCGACTTGGTTCGCCCGGTGAGGCGACGCTAGGCCGTCAAGGTAGGGGAGGTGCGCCGCACCTCCCGCGTTAGGCGACTTTGGGGAGGATGGTCGATGCTTTTTAGGCGACTTGGTTCGCCCGGTGAGGCGACGCTAGGCCGCCACGGGTAGGCGAGGTGCGCCGCACCCCCCACGTTAGGCGACTTTGGGGAGGGTGGTCGATGGTTTTTAGGCGACTTGGTGATACGTCTCCAACGTATCTATAATTTTTTATTGTTTCATGCTATTATATTACCCCTTTTGGATGTTTATGGGCTTTATTTTACACATTTATATCATTTTTGGGACTAACCTACTAACCGGAGGCCCAGCCCATATTGCTGATTTTTTTTTGCCTATTTCAGTATTTCGAAAAAACAAGAATATCAAACGGAGTCCAAACAGAATGAAACCTTCGGGAGCGTTATTTTTGGAACAAATCTGATCCGGAGAGCTTGGAGTGCAAGTCAAGAAGCCTCGAGGGCCCCACGAGATAGGGGCGCCCCCTATAGGCGCGCCCTGTCTCGTGGGCCTCAGCGACCACCGACGTACTTCTTCCTCCTATATATACCTACGTACCCCGAAAACATCCAGGAGCACCACAAAACACAATTTCCACCGCCGTAACCTTCTTTATCCGTGAGATCCCATCTTGGAGCCCTTGCCGGCACTTTGCCGGAGGGGAAAGCAACCACGGAGGGCCTCTACATCAACATCCTTGCCCCTCCGATGAGTTGTGGGTAGTTTACCACAGACCTACGGGTCCATAGTTATTAGCTAGATGACTTCTTCTCTCTTTTTGGATCTCAATACAATGTTCTCCCCCTCTCTTGTGGAGATCTATTCGATGTAAACTCTTTTTGCGGTGTGTTTGTCAAGATCCGATAAATTGTGGGTTTATGATCAAGTTTATCTATGAATAATATTTGAATCTTCTCGGAATTCTTTTATGTATGATTGAGTTATCTTTGCAAGTCTCTTCGAATTATCACTTTGGTTTGGCCTACTAGATTGATCTTTCTTGCCATGGGAGAAGTGCTTAGCTTTGGGTTCAATCTTGCGGTGTTCTTACCCAGTGACAGAAAGGGTTGCAAGACACGTATTGTATTGTTGCCATCTAGAATAACAAGATGGAGTTTATATCATATTGCATGTGTTTATCCCTCTACATCATGTCTTCTTGCTTAATGCGTTACTCTTTTCTTATGAACTTAATACTCTAGATGCATGCTAGATAGCGGTCGATGTGTGGAGTAATAGTTGTAGATGCAGGTGTTGGGGAACGTAGTAATTTCAAAAAATTTCCTACGCACACGCAAGATCATGGTGATGCATAGCAACGAGAGGGGAGAGTATTGTCCACGTACCCTCGTAGACCGTAAGCGGAAGCGTTATGACAACGCGGTTTATGTAGTCGTACGTCTTCACGATCCGACCGATCCAAGTACCGAACGTACGGCACCTCCGAGTTCAGCACACGTTCAGCTCGATGACGATCCCCGGACTCCGATCCAACAAAGTGTCGGGGATGAGTTCCGTCGGCACAACGGCGTGGTGACGATGATGATGTTCTACCGGCGCAGGGCTTCGCCTAAACTCCACGACGATATGACCGAGGTGGAATATGGTGGAGGGGGGCACCGCACACGGCTAAGGAACGATCTTGAAGATCAACTTGTGTGTTCTAGGGTGCCCCCTGCCCCTGTATATAAAGGAGCAAGGGGGGTGCGGCCGGCCCTAGGAGGAGGCGCGCCGGAGGAGTCCTACTCCCACCGGGAGTAGGACTCCCCCCTAGTTGGATTAGGACTTGGGGAAGGAAGAAGGAAAGAAAATGGGGCGCCCCCCCCCCTCCTTGTCCTATTCGGACTTGGGGCGGAGGGGCGCGCGGCTGCCCCTAGGCCTCCTCTCCTCTTCCTCCACTAGGCCCAATAAGGCCCATTATGTTACCGGGGGGGTTCGGTAACCTCCCGGTACTCCGGTAAAATGCCGATTTCACCCGGAACACTTCCGATGTCCAAACATAGGCTTCCAATATATCAATCTTTATGTCTCGACCATTTCGAGACTCCTCGTCATGTCCGTGATCACATCCGGGACTCCGAACAAACTTCGGTACATCAAAACTTATAAACTCATAATAAAACTGTCATCATAACGTTAAGCGTGCGGACCCTACGGGTTCGAGAACTATGTAGACATGACCTAGAACTATTATCGGTCAATAACCAATAGCGGAACCTGGATGCTCATATTGGCTCCTACATATTCTACGAAGATCTTTATCGGTCAAACCGCATAACAACATACGTTGTTCCCTTTGTCATCGGTATGTTACTTGCTCGAGATTCGATCGTCGGTATCCAATACCTAGTTCAATCTCGTTATCGAAAGTCTCTTTACTCGTTCGTAATGCATCATTCCGTAACTAACTCATTAGCTACATTGCTTGCAAGGCTTATAGTGATGTGCATTACCGAGAGGGCGAAATACCTCTCCGACAATCGGAGGACAAAACCTAATCTCGAAATCGCCAACCCAACATGTACCTTCGGAAACACATGTAGAGCTCCTTTATAATCACCCGATTCGTTGTGACGTTTGGTAGCACACAAAGTGTTCCTCCGTAAGCGGAGTTGCATAATCTCATAGTTACAGGAACATGTATAAGTCATGAAGAAAGCAATAGCAATATACTAAGCGATCAAGTGCTAGGCTAACGGAATGGGTCATGTCAATCACATCATTCTCCTAATGATGTGATCCCGTTAATCAAATGACAACACATGTCTATGGTTAGGAAACATAACCATCTTTGATTAATGAGCTAGTCAAGTAGAGGCATACTACTGACGTTATGTTTGTCTATGTATTCACACATGTATCATGTTTCCGGTTAATACAATTCTAGCATGAATAATAAACATTTATCATGATATGAGGAAATAAATAATAACTTTATTATTGCCTCTAGGGCATATTTCCTTCAGCGGGCAGGAGTCGGTCTACTTGTTATGGACGTGATACCTATATACATGATCATGCCTAGATAATCTCATAACTATGCGCTTTTCTATCAATTGCTCGACAGTAATTTGTTCACCCACCGTAATACTTATGCTATCTTGAGAGAAGCCTCTGGTGAAACCTATGGCCCCCGGGTCTATCTCTTATCATATTTGCTTTTTATCTACTTTATTTGCATCTTTACTTTTTGCATCTATATTACAAAATACCAAAAATATATTTATCTTATCATACTATCTTTATTAGATCTCACTTTTGCAAGTGGCCATGAAGGGATTGACAACCCCTTTGTTGCGTTGGTTGCGAGTTCTCAGTTTGTTTGTGTAGGTGTGTGGGACTTTTGAGGAGCCTCCTACTGGATTGATACCTTGGTTCTCAAAACTGAGGAAAATACTTACGCTACACTTTGCTGCATCACCCTCTCCTCTTCGAGGAAAACCAACGCAAGCTCAAGACGTGGCACTTGGGTCTATCGGTGAGGCGACACTAGGCCGCCGAAGTGGGCGAGGTGCGTCGCGCCTCCCGCGTTAGGCGACTTTGGGGAGGGCGGTCGATGGTTTTTAGGCGACTTGGATCTATCAGTGAGGCGACACTAGGCCACAAAGGTAGGCGAGGTGCGCCGCACCCCCCACATTAGGCGACTTTGGGGAGGGTGGTCGATGGTTTTTAGGCGATTTGGGTCTATCGGTGAGGCGACACTAGGCCGCCACGGTAGGCGAGGTGCGCCGCACCTCCCGCTTTAGGCGACTTTGGGGAGGGGGTCGATGGTTTTTAGGCGACTTGTGTCTATCGGTGAGGCGACACTAGGCCGCCGAGGTGGCCGAGGTGTGCCGCACCTCCCCCCGTTAGGCGACTTTGGGGAGGGGGTCGATGGTTTTTAGGCGACTTGGGTCTATCAGTGAGGCGACACTAGGCCGCCAAGGTAGGCGAGGTGCGCCGCACCTCCCCCCGTTAGGCGACTTTGGGGAGGGTGGTCGAGGGTTTTTAGGCGACTTGGTTCTATCGGTGAGGCGACACTAGGCCGCCGAGGTGGGCGAGGTGCGCCGCACCTCCCGCATTTAGGCGACTTTGGGGAGGGGGTCGATGGTTTTTAGGCGACTTGGGTCTATCGGTGAGGCGACACTAGGCCGCCGAGGTAGGCGAGGTGCGCCGCACCTCCCACGCTAGGCGACTTTAGGAGGGTGGTCAAGGGTTTTTATGTGACTTGGTTCTATCAGTGAGGTGACGCTACACCCTCCAAAAGGTAGGCGAGGTGCGCCGCACCTCCCCCGTGTTATGCGACTTTGGCAGGGGTGTTCGAGGGTTTTTAGGCGACTTGTTTCGCCCCGGTGAGGCGACGCTAGGTCGCCGAGCGAGGCGAATTTTGGTTGGGTGGTCGATTTGTATTAGGCTCGGACAAGAAAAAAATTGATAAAACGAAAAAGAAAAAAATGCGGAAAAAAGAAAGTAAAATATGGGATAGGGGTGCCCTTGCCTGTTATCCTGCTTTGGGCACTTGATTTCGTGGAGTTCCCAATCTGCAATCTGCACGCTTGACTTGCTGTAATGCCTCTCCCAGTTTATTTTGATGCCCTTCATGATTTTGTTTGCATTTTCTACTAATGCCTTATCCTTGAACGTCCTTGCCGAGTCCAGTACCTCGAAGCGCTTGTCCCTGATGTTCAACACCAATAGCCAATAATGCCCTATTTCCTTTGGATTCTCCTTGTCCAGAATCTCGAGTGTCGGAAATGATACCTGGTTGATGAGAGTGGGTGAGATGGGACAAAAAAGAGAAAAAGGATAGAGCGAAGCATGAAGAAAAACGCATTGTCGTTTTTTTTCTTACTGATTCACATCTGCTTAGCCTCCTGGTTTTATTGTCAAAATGTTTGTCTATGTCCTTCCTTGTGAAACTATTGTCCTGGAAGAATGTCTAGTAGATGTTGTCGAAAAAGAAGAGAAAGTGGTAACATATTAGTTGTTGTGCTTATAGATATAAAAAACAAAAAAGAAGATCACAAAAAAAGGATAGGGGGGATTCTTACAGCTACTCGTAGTGGCATTAATCTCTTCTTTGGCCTCAGCCCTACTTCACTCAATGCAATAATTGCAATCTCGGCCACCATGCTGTCCATCTTCTGTCCAGGTGTCATCGTTTGTGCAAGTTCATTGCAGCTGATGTAGAGCGCGTCATAGTTTATGATTGGCTTTCTGTTTTGAATTTTGGCATATACAAAAAAACAGAAAAAAATGTTAGCTCGTGTATTGAAACGAAGCAATTAAAAAGGAAACCCTAAAAAAACAGGCCTAAAAGAGAAGATTGCATTTCCTTACTTAGTGTTGGCTTGCGTTGTGTGGGTCACACTATACTGGCACACAGCATCTTAGATGTCGCGAACTTTCTTTGAGCAGTAGAATGGATCTGTGTTCTCTGGGCGTACGTATGGCGACCTGAGTTGAGCTGGTGCCCTTACAACTCTCCGCTCGTGCCCAACTGCTGCTAGAGTTCTTGATGAGCTAGCGGCATTCTCTGCATTTGTGGTTGCTGTGACTGGTGTTTTTGAATTTTGATCGTTGATTTGCCTTCCATTTCTTAGCCTCTCCTCCATCTCTACCCTCTCCTTTTCTTTCTTCAATGCAAATGCCTTTTCTGCCTCGTAGCATGCTTTTTGTAGCTCCTCTGGATCCAAGCCCCATTCATCTCCGCTTTCTGACATGCACGCATCTAGGTTGCGTGGCCTCAGTTCTGTGGATTGGCCTCTGTTGGTGCCCTCATCTTCGTGAAAACTTATGTTAAGATCGAAAGATGGACAATCTTGTGTTGCTCTGACTGGGTGGTTGTTGTAGCTTGATGGTGTGAATACAGGGTTTGATGAGCCAGCTTGTGCCTGTTGCATTGCTTGCTGCTGTGCAAGTGGCCACAATCGTAGCTTCTCCCTGATCGTAGTCGTTGCCAACTGTGCTGCATGGGCTTCCCTGGATTGCACTGATGTGGGTGTTCCCCCTTTCTTTTGGCTGCTAGGGGCTGGGCACGACTTGCTTATTGCAGGAGTGCTGGAGCTGACCATGTATGCAACACCAGTGGCTGGGCTTGGTGTGTGATGCACAAAACGGTCGAGAGGTGGGGCTGATGATATTGGGGTGACATCAAGTATTGTGATATTTTCACTGCCCGGAGGTGTGTTGCCCTTGTGCCCATTTTCTACTAGTCCATCTGTATTTGTTGTTGTGTGAGTTTGCATTCCATCACCATTGGTTGCTGTGTGACCCCACTGGTTTACATTGCCTGCGAGATTTGCATGGCTGCACTCTAGGGGCTTGCCTGCCTTTGCACCCTCCCTAGCAGGCTCCGTCTCGGGTGCTGACTTCTGTTTGATGGTCACATTTCCACTATTCCTCGAGGGCAAAATTTTGGATCTGAGTTCATTTTGCTTTGAAGTTGTGGTCCTTGTGGAGACAAAATCATCAGAGCTGTTTCCGCTGCACCTTTCTTGTCCATCTTCCCCTGACTCTGAGGTTGGCGTAAACTTTGCAATGTCCTCCGGGATGCCCCCGTGATGCTCGGTCTCTTCGATTCTTATGCCTGGAGCGCGTGTAGCCTTGTGACGCTTTGTCCTGTGTGAGTTGCTCCTAGAGTCCATGTCATCCTCCCTATCCAGACTGCCGATCTCTTCAATGAATATACCAATTCTATCCGACCATTCTGAGCACAATGAGCTAACCATTGCAGCAATTTTCCTCTTCTTCTGCATTAAGGTGCATTTTCAAAGGAAAAAACACAAGAAAAAGGAAGTGTTAGGAGAAAAATCATGAATCAAAACAAATAAAGCCTGATGGTTTTAAAAACTAAAGAAGTGTTATATAGGAAAAAAGAACCAAATACTGAAAAAACTGATGCATATGTAAGCACAAGAGATAGGAGCGAAAACTCTGTTTTCTGCTCTATGTTTTCAGACGTAGGCAAAACTACTGAAAAATAAAATTGAAGGGCTATGCAACTTCACTGTAAAAAACAACTGGAAAAGAATGGAAAGCTATTGAAATTGTAAAAAAATAAGCTGGGGAACATACACTTTTTTTGAATGTGGGTGGCAACTTTGAGAAAACAAACTTCTCGGTCTCCTCATACCCAACAAAAAGGCTGTTCGTACGCCCGTTGCTTATGTATCTTGGCTTCATCTGGTGGGGTGAGTGACAAAAAACACATTAGGCTAGTGTTGTTAAGCATAAAAAGGCTATTGTGTTGCACCTGCCTGAACTAGTCTGGTAACATTGTAAAACAGGGCAAAAAAAGAAAACAAAAAACTGCTTTTAAAAAAGATGGGTGAAAAACAAGACTCACCCTAAGCTTGTCGTATCCTCCTTGGGGGTTTTTGTCTGCCTTTGCGACTAGTCCTATACGTTTGTTGTCCCATGCCTCTACCCGGACTTGGAAATCTGGTACTGCAAAGTCTACCACCAGAGAATCTACATATAACACCTGTTTTGCAGCCACAAAAACAACAACAAAAAAGAAGCTGGTGAGAATATAGTTGGGAATCAGTATGGGTTAGCCTTTCTCATTTCTGCTAAGCTACACAACCAAGCATAAGTATGAAACACAAAAAAGAAAGGGAAAAAGAGCCTAAGAGGTGGTACTTACCACCATGTGGTGCACACAACAGTTTACGGCCTTCTTCTTATTGCTACCCCCTAATGAAGCTTTTATCTGATTCGCTATGAATGCACAGAAGTTGAGCCTCTTCACTTTCTCTAGGTCGGCGACTATTGGGTAGCATCGAGCGCTGACATGCAAGCTTGTTGTCGGGCACATGAAGGTGCAAACTACCACAATCAGCCATGCCCTCATGAAGTCGTCATCTGCTCTCCCGTTCATCTCTTTTATCATGGTGCAGACGGTTGTTATCTCGGGGGCGCACCCATTCTGAAAACCGAACCTGCTGTTTATGAAAGATATTGCTTCTGCATCCCACCCGTAGAACACTTCCTCCCCTGAATTACGAAGACCCAAGGTGTGGTGGACGCTTTCGGCTGTTACGGGGATCTCGCCCCTCCTGGGACAATGATGCACTTGCTAGTTGGGTCGTAGATCTGCATTACCCACCTGCTGAGGTCTGCGGGCAGTGTTGTTGCTTCGATCTTCGGTATGCCTCCCAGATGGTAAGTTTCTATCAAATCCTTCTGTCGTTGATCCAAGCTCTTGTTTAACTTTACTAGTCTTGTTGGCGATGCTCTGTTTCTACCTTCCTGAACTTGCTTCTTCCTAGGACGCCTATGGCCTTGTTTTACTCTTGCAGCTCCCTATTAAAAGCGACATCAAAACACAAAAAGAAAAATGGATGATTTTTTCTCATTCTCTGCCGAAAATCATTTTGAAAAAAAAAAAATCAGTGGGGAGTGGGTAGGTACCTCGCCGTTCTGTTCATCCGTGGAGTCCTTCATTCTGTTTGTTTGCCTTGCCTGCATTTGAAAAGGTAAAGAAAGATGAGTTAGAAAAACCTGACCCACGTGTCAGGTTTCGTGTCAAGACGAGCTCAAATCGATAGTTTACCGCTCTCGGCAAAAAAGGTTTACTGAAAACAGATTGTTTTTCACAAAAAATGTGAGCCGTTCGATGGTTTTCTGACAAAGACCGACGCAAATTGTGGTGCTTTTGGCAATTTACTCTGACTAATTTTATTGCATAACAACTCTGTACACGACAAAAAATATACTGAAGATTATAAGGTAGTAACACAAGCTCTGTATACAACAATTATGTATTCAGTATGTTCACAAAAAAATAGATATTCTCCCTTGTTAGACCTGGAACTCACATGTTTTCAGTTGTCGTATGATATATCAAGTTCATTGATTTTACATCTAAGCTGAATGTTTTCTGGCCTGATGTCCATTATAAGAATTGCTATCATCACTCAGCTTCCATGACAGGCATGTACATTATATGGTAATGCTCATGCCTGAAAAAAAAATGAGTTAGAAGAAACTGACTACATTTTTGCCTACTCATCTCATATCTGATTCCTACAAAAAAACACCACAAAAATGCCTATTATCTATTCTGATGCCCCTACTAAAACACATTGTTTATTGCATACTGACCTATGTCTAAGTTGCATACAAAAACACAGTAAATGTCCTACATCAGTATGAAAATCGCTTTTGCCCCCTTTGTTTCGACATTACTTTTGCCCTACACAAAAAACAGATGTTGCTTATGAACCACAAAAAATGTTGAACACATATGTTTGCAATGTTTTTCATTGCTGGGAAAACCATGCTACCTTATACTATAGTATTGCCTACTGAAAAACACAGATATCAGATATATTTGCATACTGAACCGCAAAAAAATGCATACTGAACCACAGAAAAATTTCCTACTGAAAACTGTGTCAGGTTGAGCCCCTCTCCTTCCTCATCTCACCCGTGCCATCTCCCTGCCCCCTCCTCGCTTGAGCCTCGGGCGCCGCACCTGAGTTGAGCACGAAACCACGCCCACCCTCCCCTGCGCACGCGCTCCGGCGACTCCCCGCTGCTCCGCCTCCACTATCCCTCGCCCGGCCCTCGCCTCCTCGCAGAAAAAATCCCTCCCCTCTCTCCCTCCTCCTCGGGAGCATCTCCATTGATTCTGCCCTTGCTTCCCCCCCCCCCCCCACCCCCTGCGGTCGTTGGTAACGACGCATCCCCAGCAGCCATGAGATGTGTGCGCGAGGGGGAAAAAGTGGGATGAACTCACCTAGGTCGTCGAAGCAAAAGCAGGATCTCGCTCCCCCCCGGTGCTCGCCGCCGCCTCGCGCTGAACCACCAGCTCCACCCCTCTCCCCCGTCGCCGCTGTCTTCTCCTCCTTGTACAGCACGCGCGCGCCGCCCTCGCCCGCGCGAACTGCTACGGGGTCCTTCGCCGAGCCGTCGCCGCGCTCGTTGAATTGAACTCGTCACCGGCCCTCTCGCCACCCGCGCTCGCGGCGAAGCTAGGGATTTCGAGTGGGATTTGGCTCGTCGCCGGGAAAGGGTGTGAGGTGGGGAACGGGGAAACGGCAGGATAGGAGCAGCGCGTCTTCCGAAATTTTGAAGCGCCCCGACAAAAAAACGCCGCCCACCTGGTCACGTGTTGCGCGCGATGGACGGTCGTGGTGCGGCCGCTCAGGAGCGCTGGATCGCGCGTGCTCGTTAGACAGCGATTGGGTTGATAGTTATGCAGATTTGTGAGTGCAGGCTACTTGGATGCATCAGTGTGAACTAGAACTTTACCGGGATTTAGCAATATTGGTGCAAATGCTTGAGATGATTATGGATAACAAGAACAGTCAAGATCATGACACAACAGTGCAAATTCCATGTGCTTGACGACTAGAAAAACACGTAACACAATCCTACAATGGAAAACCATCCGATTGTCAACAGATAAACGCTTTTCTGATAAAATACATCACAGTGAAGTTTCTGTGAACAAAATCACATAAACATATTTAGACATTCCTGCCGTATTCTTATCTGTAGCATCTGGCTTCCATTCCTCAGGTAAAACAGTGGTCTCTTGCTACAAAATCATCCTAGTAGTATTCGTTCTAGGTGGGATAATCAAGAACTGAATAACTCGAGCATAGATAGCAAAACAAGTTTATTCTGTTGGAAATAGTTAATACAGTGGAGAGAGTTATTTTGATTTCTCTTTCTTCTGGTCGGGGGCTCTTGACCCTATAATGCTACAGATGGGTTGATCTGGCGACTGAAGCAATTTCAGCGCCGGGTGGACTATCAGATCGCGCATCAGCAGTTTCTGCCCGACGTCCAACTCGCTTAGGTCCACTTCAATGTATGGTGGGACTATGTCAGCAGGGCAGAGAAACTTGACAGTTCGTTTTATGGTGTTGAAGTAAGCTCCTGCATGGTTGCGAATATAATCTCATTAGCCTGGATTTATTATGAACAATGTAACATCACATAATACAACAGGAATACAGCTGGATAGGGGCTTGATGCAAAAGTCCTAGAGCAGTACATACAATAACATAACAGAGGCAATGCTCGTTGACCAGAGTTTTTTCAGAATAGCAAGTTCCGCATACACTGAATAACTGATCCACTGGCCAGTATGAAATGATAAACACAGCACAGGTAAAAAGTGTCATTAGACAACACTTAATTTGTTAGTGTTTTACTCAACATAAATGAGGCCTTCTCACTAGCATAGTTCAAGAAATTGTCCCAAGTAACCTAAACATTATTTTATATTATATTTAAGATAACTGACATGATGAAGAAATTGTTTCTAAATGATCTAAGGCCCGCCCAATTTTGATGTGGAAAAATCTGGAGAACTTTTTAATTTAGGATTCCAAGTTAGTGCTATGTAAGATAGATGCATCATTGGTATACACTATACATGCTACATACCTTTCCTGAGGCCAGGTGAGGCGTCCTCTCCAATGTACATTAAAGGAACATCTATTTTGAGCAGCGCCGAAGAAGGTGCTCTCATGAATGTCACATTCAGAGGTTCATCAGTGCCTGCGTGCAAGTGCACCTGCAAATATAGATATTAAAAAAAAGTCAGCCAACAGATTCTCAGTACCTCATTCCATTGATTCACAAATCCAAAACTGCACCAGTTATTCCAACATACACCTATAAAGAGCCATATAGGGTCGGTTTTCAACTGATATTGTAAGGTAGATGGAGGCGTCTGGCTAATTTCTTGCAGTGAGCTAGAAAACCCAAGTATCTATAATTCATTAGTCAAGGAACCAGCCCCGTGGTAAGCTGAACAGTGTTTGCTGCTGCCAACATCAGAGATTGCGATTCTCACAATGCTTTTAAAAGCAGCCATTTCTGCAAGCCATTTGTTTCTCCTACCTCAACGAAGGAAGGTATATGTCTGATCCACATTGTACAAGATCGCACATAGGTCGGCATATTAATCAATTTAGTGTGGTATGAAAGGTAATGAGCACATTCCAGCGATGTTTGGAATGCAGGAATTTAGCAAGAAACAACTCAATTTCCTTCAGAACCAAGGGGAAATGGATGTTCTATGTGCACTACATCCCTTCATCTAGTATCATGCTAACAAAGACAGGTAGATAACCAAATAAGATGGATGCTAACGATCACCCAAGAGCAATAAAAGGATGAATTGCATTTGCTTGCACCGTGTTAATCGATCCACCTCGGCACATAAGAAAAAACTTGTGTTACTTCGTCAAGAGCTTGTTACTTGGAATGGATGCTCTGATTCAACCTTAAGGCTGCGTTCGGTTGAGAGGGATTTGGCAGGGATTGAAGTGGATTTAATCCTCTACAAGTCAAAACCTCCCCAAATCCCCTCCAATCCTCTTGTGGAGGGGTGTAACCGAACAAGGCCTAAACGAGAAATTGCAAGTCTTTCAAGATAATGAAAGCGTGCAACAGACTTTTCATGTTGCCACACCTGAGTTCACCCAGTGCCCATTTGCTGATAAAATATATCCTAAATGTAACACACATGGTGCATTTACTGCAGGGATAGTCCATTAGAATACACAACCTATCAACTAAACCTGCAAGTCCATTATTTTCCAGTATTTCACAGACTAGATCAAAATCCCACTTGCTACTAAGAAGTAAGAACATTAGCAAAACAATAAACACAAACCGAGAAATACCATTTTATTGTCTTGACTTGAGGTAGGAAACACTGTCCCCGAACAGAGTACACTTACAGATCAACTAGCTGATTAGATCACCGAACAATTAGAACTTTTCAATCAAAGGCACCTTCAAACTATCACTAATCAAGTTATTTGTTCCTCAATGGTTTTCTACTACAATACAGTTCTCAAATTGCCACCTAAAACAGAAGTATTTCATTCCGAAATGCCAACCCCAGCTATCTAAATGTTTCATGTTTATCATGCACATTAACAAGCCCGAGACAAATACCAGGTTATTGTAGAAAATGTCGACCCTTGGTAGAAAACAAGGGCTCACTAACCATTAAGAGAACCCACCTTGCGCGGCAGGACGCGGACGCTCTCGATGAGGTCCCCCTGCCCGGCGTGCTCGGACCAAACCTGGAGACGGAAAAGGCGGGAGAGGAAGAAGGACCGTCCGAGGTGGTCGACGAGCTTGCGGATCTGCTTGGACGGCACCGAGACGAGGCGCTTGTTGCCGCCCTCCTGGCCATTCTCCTGCTCGAAGACGATGGCCGGCACACGCCCAGCCTTGCGTTCCTTGGCCGCGAAGTGCCGGCCAGAGGAGTCCCTCGGGACGGCGAAGATCACCTCGTCGTGCTTCGCGTCCGGCCGCGGGTGACCAGGGAGGTAGTCGAACGGCGGCGATAGGAGTTCGTCGATGTTGTGATCTGGCGCGGAAACCGCTGCGGCGGAGGCGGAGAAGTGCCGGCGGAGGAGGGGGAGGGTGAGCGTCTGAAGTGGTCGCCGGAGGAGCATGGCGGCCGCCGGTTGGTCGTCGCGGGGTGTAGGGTTTTCGGGAGGTGGGAAGAAGGCAACGCGACGACGATGATGGCCGTCTTTGGGGTTTCGGGGAGAGTGGAGTGGGGGAAGACAAGGTGATGTTTAGGGCTTTATGTGGGCTATAGGTATTGGGCCTGAATGGAGAGCCCGTTACATGGTAGGAAGGCATGCCTCAATGGATAGGCCCGTCACATGTTTTTTTTCATAAGAAATAGATAGTTTCCCCTAAAAAAAAACTAAAATAAGAAATAGATAGTTGCATGAGTATTGCAACGGAGGCATAAGTACTTTATACTCAGTCACTATAGTTATCTGGATTTTATTATTAATGTAAATTACATATCGAAAATGGACTTTAGCGGCCAATTAAATCAATATTTATTGGTTTATCAAGGAAAACATAATTTTATTTGATAAGTCAATAAGATGTAGAATGGTTGAAATATTTTAAAAGAAAAAACGGTGGAGGAAAATCAATGAAACCAAAACGGAGGAGATGAGATAAGGAGGGAGAAAGAAAGAAAAAAACCTTACTTTTTCAAGTACCACTAGATTTTTTTTCAAGGGATTACCATTGTGGCAAGCTTTATTAGGACTCAAAACAACCATCACATGGTCCTCTTATGGTCTAAATATAGCACTAGGAGGGTCTCTTTTATTTTGATAACTAAACTTAGCTAGCTCAGGAACCACAGAATTGGCATTCCTTCTGCAATATGAGAACAATCGACATAGGTTGTCCTCAATGGGTCCCACCATCGGTTTTGGCCGGGGAATTTTTTTATGACTTCTTGAGAAACAGATTCGGCCTAAACTCTATGATGTCCTAGAGAATTGGCTAATTGTTGTCCATTATGCATGGCAAGAGCTTCAATTGTGAACACATCGATAGCACATAGGAAGAAGCCACAATTCGGTGCAATAAAATGCCCCCCTACTATCTCTAAGAATGGCCGCAGTTCTTTGGGCGGGCCAGCCGCACACCTGGATAACGTTTTTAGGGTCTTCCATGACAAGCATTTTCATGGTAGAAATGATGGTGAGAATTCTCCGGCGATTCCTCGAGTGAGTTCCGCCTCACTCAGTACACGGTGGGTGGTCGGCCCTGAGTGTGATGTTGGGTTGTTTGCACAGTCGTGCATGATCTCGCGTTGGAGACTTCACATTTGAAAAATTGATTGATGGGTGTGAGACTCGATCAATGTTCATGCGCGATAATTCGAGAACCCATATGCGTGAGTAGAGACCCGTTGTGATCATGCACGGTAATTCGAGGGGTCCATATGCATGCGTGAGTAGCTACTAATCAAATTGGAGATTTCACATTACAGAACCTGATCGTTCGATATGAGCTCTCGCTATAGCCATGGCATGCGTACTTGGCGGTGGTGCGTGATTATTGCAAAGCCTGTATGCGCGAGTAAAGACCTCGTTGCCCTCGTGCATGGTAGTTAGAGGCCCCCGTATGCATGGGCGAGAACTACTGATCAAATTGGAGGCTTCACATTAGAGAACCCGACTGATCGATGTGCGACCGTCGCTTTAGCTAGCTTGTGTACTTGGCGGTGGTGCGTGATAGTTGGAGAAGCTGTATAGAGACCCTGTTGCAATTGTGCGTAGTAGTTGGAGGCCCCTATATGCACGAGTAGCTATTGACCGGTCGAGTTGGAGAGGTGTATGATGACCCGTATGTATGAGAGTGCGACCGGGCGTTGCAGCCTCTCTTGATACAGAAGCCCCCTGCTGATGTTGCATGGTCGTGCTTAATAGTTGAAGACATCATTTACGAGTGTCATCGACTGCTGCCTCTCTTAATACACAGGAGGCCAATGATGCGTATGCTGGTATAGTTGACCACAACTGTTTGCGAGCCATCGGGCATTGCCTCTTGTTGTATAGTACCACGTTGTTGCGTACGTGCGTGTGCTAGCCCCTAGCCGCCGGTTACTCTCCATAGGACGGACGTTTCCTATCGATGTACAATACCATGTTGTTGCGTACACGCTTGTGATAGCTCCCAACCGGTTGGTTAGTCGCCACCAAGTGTTGTATCTCGATATACAATACCCCGTTGATGCGCACGCTATCGTGATAACCCATGTCCGTTAATCACCACAGATATTGCCTCTCGATATACAGTACCCTATTGATGCATACGCGCGCGTGATAGCCCCCAGCTGGTTACTCGCCAGACGTTGCCTCTTGATGTACACTATCCCGTTGGTGTTGCACATACGATACCCCCATCCCAACAAGTTGCTAGCCAGCCACAGAACCGTGTTGCTTCGTACGAGCATGATTCCCCTAGCCAGCCGATTGCTCGCCACTGAACTTTTCTTATTGATATAGTTAGTCTATTGTTGCATAATAAGATACCCCCAACCCAGCAGGTCGTTGTGAGCTACGGGACATTGCCTCTCCAAACAGTAGTCTGTTGTTTCATAGCGCGATATCCCCCACCCCCACCCACCCAGTCGGTTGCTAGAACGTTGCCTTTGATGAGTCCAATTTATGTGATGTATAAAACCTTTTATTTGGCTTAGTAGTGTAGGATTCTTTGGATTTACCACGGCTGCGCACCTCTTTTTGTATGTTTTCACCAGAATGTCATGCATGGAAATTATTTGTAGTCCAATGAAATAAAGCCAATTTATGGTGATAAATCATGTTAGTTAATGTGATAAAACTCTATCATAAAAAGGTGAAACAATTAGGAGAAGATAAGGTTCACGTAGAAGCCTCAAGACTGCAAGATGGTGTCTGGTAAAAGCGCATGCTCTCGTACCAGCAGATGTACCGCCTGCCTCCACCTCCGCCTGGTCAACTACCTCATCCCCATGCAGAAAGATAGGGTATCAGAGACACCACACATCCAGAAAACACACCCAGAATGAAGAACCCTAGACTCCGAAAGTTCCAAAGGGGGAATTGATCAGAGACTTTGTCGTCGCATCACAACATGGAGAGGGCATCATCACCACTTGTCTTCACCTTCGCCGTCCCATCTCTATCTAATGAGGACATGGCTACCTTGGATACTACCAAAAACATTGCATACGTGTATATTTTTGAGGTGATTTCTAATAAAAATTTGCAATAATTTATTTATGTTATCCAGAACAAAAATACTTCACCTATTTTTTGTTTCATGACTAATTGCAGAATTACCGTACACCTGTACAAACCATGTGAAGATAAAGAAACAAGAAAAGATTTGGTGTTGTTTAAGAAGTCCTCTCACGTCACATTTGGCCCAAGAGAAGTTATAGTCCAAATTCGTCATGTTCTAGACTCGGATTCAGACTACACAGACATACCTGACTTTAGACGTTTCTAAATTTTACATCGGACTCCGAATTGGGTGAATCTTTTTTTAGAAACCTTATCTCATGCACCTTAAACCCAGTTGGATTCGCCTTCAAATTCGTCCGGAGTGTGAAGATATCACCGGAACAGTCCGATACTGCTGCAGAATCTGAGTAAATCTGTAAGTCAAAGGTGTTGCATCAACTCCACTTGGGCCCATGGGACTTGTAAGACCTAGGGTTACGTTGTTGGAAATATGCTCTAGAGGCAATAATAAATTGGTTATTATCATATTTCCCGTTCATGATAAATGTTTATTATTCATACTAGAATTGTATCGACCGAAAACTTAAATGCATGTGTGAATACATAAACTAGACCATGTCCCTAGTAAGCCTCTACTAGACTAGCTCGTTGATCAAAGATGGTTATGGTTTCCTAACCATAGACATGAGTTGTCATTTGATAATGGGATCATATCGTTAGGAGAATGATGTGATGGAAAGACCCAACCATATGCTTAGCATCAGATCATTTAGTTATTTGCTATAGCTTTCTTCATGTCAAGTATCAGTTCCTTCGACCATGAGATCATGCTACTCCTAGATACCAGAGGAATATTTTGTGTTCTATTAAATGTCACTTCATAACTGGGTGGTCATAAAGGTGCTTGATGTCGCTTAAAATTGTGTCGGTATTTCCCCAAATAGGAAGGGATGATGCAGTACAGCTATGGTAGGTATTTCCCTCAAAATCAAGGTATCAATCCAGTAGGAGAACCAAGCAACACTATGTAAACGGTACCTGCACACAGAGAACAAATATTTGTAACCCGACGCGTATGAGGGGTTGTCAATCCCTCTTCGGGTAACGGCGCTAAAAATTGTCAAGTTGACGAGATCAAATTTGGGTAGATTGGCTAAATAGATCTCGATAAAACGCAAAATAAAATAAGTAATAAAAAAGTGCAGCGAGGTATTTTGAGGTTTTTTGAAATAATAGATCTGAAAACAAAAGAGAATAAAAATAGATCTCAAATCAAATATGATAAAGAATAGACCTGGGGGCTGTAGATTTCACTAGTGGCTTCTCTCGAGAAATAGCACACGGTGGGTAAACAAATTACTGTTGGGCAATTGATAGAAGATCGAATAATTATAACGACATCCAAGGCAATGATCAGTATATAGGCATCATGTCCAAAATTAGTAGACCGACTCCTGCCTGCATCTACTACTATTACTCCACACATCGACCACTATCCAGCATGCATCTAGTGTACTAAGTTCATGGGAACGGAATAATGCAATAAGAACGATGACATGATGTAGACGAGATCTATTCATGTAGGAATAGCCCCCATCTTGTTATCCTTAATAGCAATGATACATGCGTGTCTTGTTGCCCATTCTATCACTGGGAAAGAACACCGCAAGATCGAACCCATCACAAAGCACCTCTTCCCATGGCGAGAAAAATCGATCTAGTTGGCCTAACTAAACCAAAGACTCAAAGAAAAAATATGAGACTATAAATAATCATGCATATAAGAGATCCAAGAAGACTCAAATAATATTCATGGATATACATCTGATCATAAACTCAAAGTTCATCGGATCCCAACAAACACACCGCAAAAAGAGTTACATCAAATAGATCTCCAAGAGACCATTGTATTGAGAATCAAGAGAGAGAGAGAGAGAGAGAGAGAGAGAGAGAGAGAGAAGCCATCAAGCTACTGCCTACGGACCTGTAGGTCCATGGTGAACTACCCACGCATCATCGGAGAGGCACCAATAAGGATGATGAACCCCTCCGTGATGGTGTCTAGATTGGATCTCGTGGTTCTAGAACTTTGCGGTAGCTGGAATTTTGTTTCGACGACTCCCCAAGGGTTTCTGGAATATTTGGGGATTTATAGGGCGAAGAGGCGGTGTGGGAGGTCACCGAGGGGGGGCACAACCCCCCTGGGCGCGCCTGCGCCTCCTAGCGCCCTGGTGGGTTGTGCACACCTCGGACCTCCCCTCTGGTACTTCTTTGGCCCACTGGGTGTCTTTTGGTCCAAAAAAATCTCCAAAAAGTTTTGCTGCGTTTGGACTCCGTTTGGTACTGTTATTCTGCCAAGCAAAAAACTACAACCGGCGCTGGGCACTATGTCAATAGGTTAGTCCCAAAAAATGACATAAAGTTGCTATAAAATGATTATAAAACATCCAAGAATGATAATATAACAGCATGAACAATCAAAAATTATAGATACATTGGAGACATATCAACATGCCCAAGCTTAATTCCTGCTCGTCCTCGAGTAGGTAAAAAATAAAAATAAAAATTTTGATGTGGAATGTTGCCTAAATGTTCAACACATATTCTTTTCTTTTCTAGCATGGACATTTGGACTTTTATGTGGTTCAAAGCAATAGTCTAATTCTAACATGAAGATTTCAATACTCAAGCATATCAACAAGCAACCATGTCTTTCAAAATATCAACACTAAAGAAAGTTATCCCTAACCCATCATGCTCAATCATTGATCCATTCATGAAACATACTCGCATATTAGCTACACCCAATGCTCAAGTATGATCATAGTGCTCCCTAGTTGGTGCTTTATATGAGAAGATGGAGACTGAGGGAGTCCTGGATTAGGGGGTCCTCGGGTGTCCGGGCTGTGTGATATGGGCCGGACTGATGGGCTGTGAAGATACAAGGTAGAAGGCCTTCCCCCGAGTCCGAATGGGACTCTCCTATGCGTGGATGGCAAGATTGGCATCCGGATATGTAATTTCCTTCTTCTGCAAGCCGACTCTGTACAACCCTAGGCCCCTCCGGTGTGTATATAAACGGAGGGTTTAGTTCGTAGAGGCTATCAGAATTCATATAGGCTAGACATCTAGGGTTTAGCCATTACGATCTCGAGGTAGATCAACTCTTGTCACCCCTATACTCATAAAAGGTAATCAAGCAGGAAGTAGGGTTTTACCTCCATTAAGAGGGCCCAAATCTAGGTAAACATCGTGTCCCCTTTGTCTCCTGTTACCTTCGATCCTCAGACGCAAAGTTCGGGACCCCCTACCCGAGATCGGCCGGTTTTGACACCGATATTGGTACTTTCATTAAGAGTTCCACTGTGTCGTCGCAAGAAGGTTCGATGGCTCGTTTGATCATCAACAATGATGCTGTTTTCGGGGAAACTTTCCTCCCTGGTCAACTTTTCATGTTTGGCGGCTTCGCTCTGCATGCCAATTCAATCGGAACAGATCGATAGCTACGCCCCTAGTCATCAGACCAGGTTCGGAAATCTGAATTACGTCGCTGATATCCGAGGAGACTTAATCTTCGAAGGATTCTCGGCCCCGACCGCTCCTCACCTACAAGAAGGAAACCCGTCGGATCCACTATCTGGCCTCGTGCGAGAGTCAGCAATCATCCCTGCCCTGGCCTTAGATCCAAAGCAGACCACCTCATTCGGAGATGGGAGTGTTAAACCCGCCGGACTCTCTCCTGCTACGGAACACCCTGCTGGAGACCCAGAGGCTGCTACATTGTCGGCAAGCCTGGAATCAAGCAGGACTCTCCCTGTCATAGGAGAGCCGAACTCACCTCTGGAAGCTAGCTCCAAACTCTCAAAGTCCGCGCCCATTGAGCACAACCAAGTGGCATGTACCATGCTTGGCTCCACAGGACCTCGGTTCCCCGTCCGGCCTTTGCTCCTAAGTGAGGCCTTGGACTTAATGCGATCTCTTGCCATTACGGAAGTATCGCTTCCGAACTACGCCCAGCCTGAACTAGGGGCTGAGTGTGGGGAATTTTGCGTCCCACCCACCACCCACTTGGTAGCCACTGTTGAAGACTTAACCGACATGCTCGACTACGCCTCCGAAGACATCGACGGTATGGACGACGATGTCCGAGCCGAACCAGCCCAAAACCCGCCTATCACTGGGCATTGGACTGCCACTTCTACATACGACGTGTACATGGTGGATACACCCAAAGAGGACGACAATGGAAATCAGGATCCGATCGAGGACAAGCTCGTCGAGGTACCACTAAAGCGCCGACGTCAGTGGCACCATTCATGATCGCGGCGGGAAAAAGAAAGTAATACCGGCACCGGAGACAATGGCACTCTTGAGAATGTCGAAGACTCTGACCACCCCATCGAGCCTGCCATAGAACAGGATGATTGGGAAGATGGACAAGTTAATCCAGACGAACTTGCCGAGAATGAGGATTCGGAGGATAGTAACTATCTACCGGCCTCCGAGGAGGAAGTCAGCCTCGACAACGAAGATTTCATCATGCCAGAGGAACCCCTTGAGCAAGAACGCTTCAAGCGACAACTCATCGCCACGGGAAGGAGCCTCAAAAATAAAAAGCAACAACTTTAGGCCGAATAGGATACGCTCAATGACAGATGGACCCAGGTCCTAGCTGCCGAGGAATATGGCCTCGAGCGCCCAACAAAGAGTTATCCGAAGCGTCGGCTACTGCCACAATTCGACGACGAGGCCCTTGAGCCAATACGGTCAAGATATAATCATGCTAATGAACCAGACTGACCACCACGTGGACGAGACAAAGCGCCTGCTTACGCCGAACATCAGCCCGCGCCACCCTGCCGTCGAGGCAAAGTGGTAGCGGTCCCAGGTTACACCTATGACTTACGTCAGGACCTGGACAATAGAGCTGGTCAGACCAGATCAATCTACGGATCAAGGGGTCGTGCTCCAACAAGAGACGACGACCATCAAGCTTAGCATGACAAGCATAACCAAACCCGGGCGGAAAACCGAACACGAATGTTATCCGAGCTCCATCGTGACGTTGCCCGATACAGAGGCGCCGCACAACCCTTGTGCTTCACCGATGAGGTAATACAACATCGGTTCCCTGAAGGGTTCAAACCCGTAAACATTGAAGCATACGATGGAACGACAGATCCCGCTGTATGGATTGAAGATTTTCTTCTCCATATTCACATGGCTCATGGCAACGACCTCCACGCCATTAAATACCTCCCCCTAAAGCTAAAGGGGCCAGCATGGCATTGGTCAAACAACCTCCCAGAGAACTCCATTGGTAGCTGGGAAGATTTGGAGGATGCCTTTCGAGACAACTTCCAAGGTACCTATGTCCGGCCTCCGGATGCCGATGACCTTAGTCATATAGTCCAGCAACCCGGAGAGTCAGCCCGCAAACTCTGGACTAGGTTCTTAATTAAAACAGAACCAAATCATCGATTGTTCGGACGTCGAAGCCCTTGCGGCCTTTAAACATAGCATCCGTGACGAATGGCTCACCTGACACCTCGGCCAGGAAAAGCTGAAGTCTATGGTAGCTCTTACCGCACTCATGACCCACTTCTACGTGGGAGAAGACAGTTGGTTGGCTCGTAGAAGTGACAGTACCAGCGACCCGGGCACCTCTGAAGCCAGGAATGGCAATAGCAGGCCACGACGCAACAAACATAAGCATCGAAACAACAATGAAGAAACTAAAGACACAACGGTTAACGCCGGATTCAGTGGCTCTAAATCCGGTCAGCGGAAGAAGCCGTTCAAAGGAAATAAAGATGGTCCATCTAATTTGGACAAAATACTCGATCGGCCTTGCCAGATTCATGGCACCCCTGACAAGCATGCCAATCATTCCAACAGAAACTGTCGGGTCTTTAAATAGGCCGGTAAGTTGAATACCGAACATAAGGGGAAAGGGCCGCCAAGCGAGGACGACGATGAGCCTCGCCCAACGAACATAGGGGGACAGAAGAAATTCCCCCCTGAGGTGTAAACAATGAATATGATATACATCACTCATATCCCCAAGAGGGAGCGCAAGCGCGTGCTAAGGGACGTCTACGTTGTAGAGCCAGTCGCCCCAAAATTTAATCCTTGGTTGGCTTGTCCGATCACCTTCGATCGCAGGGACCACCCGACCAGTATCCGTCATGGAGGTTCGGCAGCCCTGGTCCTCGACCCAATCATCAATGGATTCCATCTCACTCGAGTCCTCATGGACGGCGGCAGCAATCTTAACTTGATTTATCAAGATACTGTTCGTAAAATGGGTATTGACCCGTATAGAATCAAGCCTAGTAACACCAACTTTAAAGGAGTGATACCCGGTGTAGAGGCCCACTGCACGGGTTCCCTAACATTGGAAGTAGTCTTCGGTTCACCGGGTAACTTCCAAAGCGAAGACTTGATCTTCGACATTGTCCCCTTCTACAGTGGTTATCACGCATTGCTCGGACGAACCGCCTTCGCTCGCTTCAATGCAGTCCCGCACTATGCTTACTTAAAGATCAAGATGCCTGGACCCCGCGATGTTATCACAGTCAATGGAAACATGGAGCGCTCCCTCCGTACTGAGGAGCACACCGCGGCCCTTGCAACCGAGGTACAGAGCGGCCTCATCAAGCCAAAGAAATTATCAGCCATCAAGGCCCCGGACACTGTTAAGCGAGTCCGACCTACTCTGCAGAATGATAGCTCCGTGGATCCAGAGCTAGACTAGCAGTTTCGCCTCCGTCGGTCGCCCCAAACAACCGCGGCATACATACCGCGTGTGCATAATTATGCACTCAAAATACCCTGGGCAATGACGGAGGCACACTGCAGACAAGGTCTATAGTGCGGCTTAACCCTATTGACCTTAACCTTTCTTCTTTGATCTTTTTTCCATACCACAGGTGCACTAAAACCTAGCTACTCTACGGTCGTGCAAGGGCTCTTTCCGGGCCCCTTTTGTATAAACGACCGTGGACTGCTCCACTCAAAGGGATTTTCTACCAAGGAGAAACGGAGTGGACGTGCGGTAGGGCATCGTGAGATCTTCAAGACTCCCCCCTTTTTAGGCCCTATATACAGCTTCCCCTTGTGTACAAATCTCGGCATGTAAAATAGCCTTGACAATTCGGGCATTATCAATAATAGCACGTCTTAATGTATTAATTAGGGTATAAAGGAAACAGTTTATCGCCCATGTTTGGTATTGGTTTATTTTACCATCTGTATTCCCTCCGTGCTTCAGATTGCCAGATATACTTTAAACCCGGCCTGCATACCAAGGGCTCTATTTGGCCACATATATCTTCAAAAAGCCCGAACACTTCTGGAGAATACTTCGGCGTCCCGAATATTGCATTATATGCATCAGCTCCGAATCATGTCTTTGGTCAATAGTTGGGTTGCTCGGCTCCTGTGATTGCTACCTTACGCTCCGCTTGTTCGGTAGGGTAGTAAAGGGAGAACTACTGCGATTGTGTTTCTGGTTCGTCTGATCAAACACCTCAGTAGAGAAAGCCGAAAACTGACTGTCATGATACGGCGAGAGCTGGTTGGCGATTCAGCAACTTGCTATAAATCTCTTGCAATTTCTTCCGTATTATACGAAGGATTGGCCTTCGCCCAGTCACGCGCTTAAGGCATCCCAGTTCAGATAGCCGCATATGCACCAGGGGCTTGTACTTAGTCCCACCATCAAACTCCTATGGCTAAGTGAAAGTGATAAAGCCGCATAGTCTGATTGCCTGGTTCGCTGCGCAGACACCTCCTTTACGGACCAAGACGTTGGGTCAAGTGTGGTCGTGCGCTATTCCGAACACCCCCGTAGCATCTACGTGGGGGCTGAAGCCGACGACTGGCAAACTCTCAGAATTGAAAAATGACCACACAGGAGGAAAGTAATTTCAGATAAAAGCATACATGTATTACATGCCCTGGTTCATAACACAAAGTCTGGATAAATAGATTACATTCACTCAAACATGATATCCTTTGAGCATTGGCCCTCTACTATTCGGGCACCCTCCAGGACGTCGTCAAAATACCGCTCTGGCTTGTGGTGGTCCTTAACTTCGGGTGGGCCCTCGGTCGCCATGACGGTGGCCTTCATCTTCGCCCAGTGCATCTTGACATAGGAAAAGGCCATCCGCGCACCCTCTATGCACGTTGAGCGCTTTACAGCTTCAACTCGGGGCAGTGCATCGGCGAGTCGCTTCACCAGACCAAATTAGCTGCTAGGAATGGGTTCGGTTGGCCAAAGCCAGACTATGATGTCCTTCTGGCCAAGCTGGACATCCTATGCAGCTCTGCCAATTGCATCATCTGGTTGTTCAATAGCGCTGGACACTCCGACGCCAGGAACTATGACCAGAAGAGCTTCTCCGTCGTGTTCCCCTCCTGGGCCCGGAAGAACTACGCGGCGTCAGCAGCACTCTTCGGAAGATCCGCAAAGGCGTCTGGAGAACTCCATAGTCGAGTGAGCAAGGCATATCTTTGACCGCCAAATATACTCTGCAAAAGAAATGGCTTACCAGCCGCTATCTGTTCGGCCTACCGGATCTCCTTCCGAGCCGCCCGGGCCTCGGTCCGCGCCTCTTTTGCCTCTTGGAGGGCCTTGGTGAGATTGTCCACTTGGGTCGTACTCTTATTATCCAAGGCCTCGCGCTTGCTGATGGCGACCTTCAGATCTTGCTCCACCTCGGCCACCCTCTCCTCGTGATAGCGGCGAGCGACCTGTTCGGTCTTTAAATCCACAGCCGCTTTATCAGCGGCTGCTTTGCTTGCTTTTGCCTACTTCTTGGCTTGCGCAAGGGCGCTCTTGAGGGTCTCAACCTCGACCGCGCTACCTACAATCATAATCATAGCAGTGCATGAGCTTAACTCTGAATTTGCATATCACTTCAGGCATATAAGAGCTCTTTTAAACATACCTTGCGCCTCATCGAATCGCTTGTTAATGCGGTCGATCTCATCATTAGCCAGCTTCAGCTTCCAATTGAGTTCGAAAACTTCAGCTGCCTGGGCGGTTGCCGCCAATAGGGAAGCCTGTTATCAAACAGAAAAGTACGTCACCTCTTCCGAATACTATGTGATCCTCTGTTCGGCTTTTCTCGAAACCGAACACAGTCTCAGGGGCTACTATCTATATACAGGCATATTTCCTTTATATGAAAAGCGTCTAAGAGTATTACATCACATACCTCGAAGCCTATTAGCAGGCTGGTGAATGCTTCGTTCAGCCTGTTCTTGGCAGATTGAACCTTCTCAACCACCACACCCATTAGGGTGTGGTGCTCCTCCACGATGGCAGCACGTCGTAGTGCATCCACCAGAGTATTCGGTGCCTCCGGATTACCGGAGGTCGCCGTCGGAGTCGACGCTCCCCCCTACTACGAAGGGGGTTGCTCGCTTGATTTCGGAGCCATATGGGTCTCCAGAATAGTGTTCGGCTGGGAGCTGGACTGTTCAAGGCCCCCACCGTCGGTCTCCATGGGGGTCGCACCCCCATGTTCTCGGCAGCCGAGGCCTCACCCTCAGGTGCCGTATTGGCAACCTCCCTCACCTCTCCGTGGCTCAGAGAGTCCCTTCAGGAGAACACCTCGGTGTCATCCGCAGTGGTTGGCCGGGAGGCTCGCGGAGGCATCTCGCTCTCCACCATCTTTGGTGCCAGAGAGCTCCCCTCAGATAGCGATGGATGGGGGAGGTCGCGAGCAGGACTGAAATACACACAACATAATGTGTTATATTGAAAACATAAAAGACCGGATATTTGTAAAGTATCCTTTGATACTTACGACGTGGCCAGGGGCTTTGCCCTAGGGCGCCTCTTGGGGATGTGTTCGGCACACGAATCCAAACCATCCGAGAGGGCAATCTTCCTCCTCTTGGAAGCCCCCTCCTCCGGGTCTGTGGAGTCTGCCCTTTTATTTTTCCTCCCCTTGAGGGGAGAGGCACTTTCCGCCTCCTCCTTCTCTTCGTCTTCATCTCCCTCGTGGGAGGAGGGGACTTCAGCCTCTCCGGACACTGCGTCCGAAGTACCCTTACGATGGAGGCCGCCCTTGGCCTCCTTGCTCTTCTTCTTGGCCTTCTTCTCTGGTGCCTGATAGGGCGCCGGAACCAACATCTTTGTGAGCTGGGGTGTGGCCGGATCTTCAGCCAGCGGTGCCAGACACTTGATCCGCTCCGCCTTCACTATCCAGCCCGGTGAGAGGGATGGATAACTCATTATGCCCAAGGATTTGTAGACCAAAGGTATGTTTGGGAATAATACACTTACTGGAGTGGCCGGATTCTCGCTGTCAAGGCTGATGTCTTCGGTCTTCTTTGGCCATGTATTCTCGGCCTTGAAGAGCAGCTTCCAGATCTCTTCATGAGTTGTGCCGTAGAGGTGCTGCAGGGTCCAGGGACCTTTCAGATTGAACTCCCACATATGGAGAGGCCGGAGTTGACAGGGGAGGATCCGGCGGAAGAGCATCACCTGAATCACGTCAGTGAGACTCGTGTTCTTCCTTATCATGTTTTTGATGCGCTTTTGTAGTGTCAACACTTCCGCGGTCGACCCCCAGTCGAGAACCTTGTTGGTCCACGGCGTGAGCCACATAGGGGGTACGGATCTAAACTTAGGAGTGGCCGCCCATCTGGCGCCACGTGGTTTGGTGATGTAGAACCACTCCTGCTGCCACACCTTGACGGTTTCCATTAAGGCTCCTTTAGGCCAAGTGGTGTTGTGGAGTTTGCTCACCATGGCGCCGCCGCAGTCTGCATGCGGCCCATCGACCACCTTCGGCTTCACATTGATGACTTTTAGCCATAGGCCGAAGTGTGGGGGAATGCGGAGTAGCACCTCGCACACAACGATAAACGCCGAGATGTGGAGGAAAGAATTTGGGGCTAGATCATGGAAATCTAGCCCGTAATAGAACATGAGGCTGCGGACAAAGGGGTGGAGGGGAAACCCTAGTCCGCGGAGGAAGTGAGGGATGAACACCACCCTTTCGTCGGGCTCCGGGGTGGGGATGACTTGCTCCTTGGCAGGGAGCCTGTGTGCGATGTCATGAGCAGGTACCTGCCTCCGAGTGTGCGCCCTCGATCGGCTATATCTCCCCGTGTCGAAGCACGACTTAGAGCATAACCGCATTGAAAGCAATGTCGCAAGTGAGGTAATCTTCACACAACCCATGTAATAAATAAGGAAAGAGATACATAGTTGGCTTACAATCGCCACTTCACACAATTACATGAATAAAGCATTACATCATCCAGATACAATCAAGGTCCGACTACGGAACCAAAATAAAAGAAGAACCCCAAATCGATAAAGGTCCCGATCGACCCCAAGCTGGGCTCCACTCTTGATCAACTAGAGCGAAACAACACAAAGGGAAAGATCTTCATCGAGCTCCTCCTTAAGCTTGGTTGTCACACCTTTCGGTAACATAGGCACCGCAAACTGGTTTTGGAAGTATCGGTGATCCACGAGGACTCAGCAATCCCATTACCATGGGTATCAAGACTAGCAAAGCTTAATGGGAAAGGAAGGGGTAAAGTGGTGAGGTTGCAGCAGCGACTAAGCATATATGGTGGCTAGCATACGCAAATGAGAGCGAGAAGAGAAACAAGCGGAGCGGTCGTGAAGCTAGCAATGATCAAGAGGTGATCACGAACACCTACTTACGTCAAACATAACCCGAAACCGTGTTCACTTCCGGACTCCGCGAGAAGAGACCATCACGACTACACACAGCGTTGATGCGTTTTAATTCGGATCTGGTGTCAAGTTATCTACAACCGGACATTAACAAATTCCCATCGCCACATAACCACGGGCATGGCTCTCGAAAGTTTAAGCGCTGTAGGGGTGTCCCAACAGCCCATGACAAGCTCTCGCGATCAACGAAGGAATAGACCTTCTCCCAAGACACTTGATCGGACTCGGTATCCGGTACATCAAGACATTTCGACAATGGTAAAACAAGACCAGCAAAGCCGCCCGATCGCCGACAATCCCGATAGGAGCTGCACATATCTCGTTCTCGAGGCAACACGGATGAGACATCCTCGAGTAAAACCAGACCTCGAGTTGCCCGAGGGGCCCATGATCTACTCGGTTCGAACCAGCACTTAGACAAGCAACGGCCGGGGGCTAAAATAAAGATGACCCTTGGGTTGGCCGACCCAAGGGAAGGGTATAGGTGGTGGTGAGGCAAATGGTAAAACCAAGGTTGGGCCTTCTTTGGACAAGTTTTATTCAAAGCAAAGCTGTCGGGGGTCCCATAAATCACCCGACAGCGTTAGGAGCATAAAATCCGGGAACATAACACCGGTATGGACGGAAACTAGAAGGCAAGAGTGGAACAAAACACGGGCATAAGGCCGAGCCTTCCACCCTTTACCAAATATATAGATGCATTAATAAAATAAGAGATATTGTGATATCCCAACATAACCCTGTCCACCATGGAGAAATCTTCAACTTCACCTGCAGCTAGCAACGCTATAAGAGGGGCTGAGCAAAGCAGTAACATAGCCAAACAATGGTTTGCTAGGAATGGTGTCAAAGGTTAGAGGTTCATGGCAATATGGATGGCTTGACAAACAGGTAATAGGTAGCGCAACATAGCGATAGAACGAAGCAACTAGCATAGCAATGATAGTAGTGAGATCCAGGGTAGCGGTCATTGTCGGTGTCAAAACCGGCGGATCTCGGGTAGGGGGTCCCGAACTGTGCGTCTAGGCGTATGGTAACAGGAGACGAGGGACACAATGTTTTTACCCAGGTTCAGGCCCTCTCGATGGAGGTAATACCCTACGTCCTGCTTGATTAATATTGATGATATGGGTAGTACAAGAGTAGATCTACCACAAGATCAAGGAGGCTAAACCCTAGAAGCTAGCCTATGGTATGATTGTTGAGATGTAATGTTGTGTCCTACGGACTAAGGCCCTCCGGTTTATATAGACACCGAGAGGCTAGGGTTACAGAGTCGGTTACAATGGTAGGAGATCTACATATCCGTATTGCCAAGCTTGCCTTCCACGCCAAGGAAAGTACCTTCCGGACACGAGCCGGAGTCTTCAATCTTCTATCTTCGTAGTCCGGGAGTCCGGCGTATATTGATAGTCCGGCTGTCCGGACACCCCCTAGTCCAGGACTCCCTCAGTAGCCCCTAAACCAGTCTTCAATGACGATAAGTCCGGCGTGCATAATGTTCGGCATTGCAAGGCGGGTTCCTCTCCTCGAATAATCCGGAGAAGATAATGAACACCAGGATAGTGTCCGGCTCTGCAAAATAATTTCCACATTCCAAACATAGAGAGAATAAAACATATACACCGATCCAATCTGCTAACGTATTATGCGGCGTGACATCACACCGGCACCAAGCCTTTGTTTGAATTACTGTACCACTTCAGCACGTTTAGCGAAGCGGTTTCCTTGGCACGTCCTGTCGAAGCAGAGATCGTGTTCCCCTTATTCCGGGATTCTCATCAATACGTGTGTGGGTAACCCAACGCGCCATTGATGGTGGCGCTTAGGAGATAAGCGAGTTTTACCGGGCGGTGAGGGCGCATATTTTCGTCGCCTATATATAAGGGATAAGGATTTACCTTCTCACCTCGCCTTTTTCCTCCTTTGCTCATCTATCCCTGCGAACCCAAGCTCCAACGCCCAAGCTCGCGCATTCCGCCTCGACCCTTCTCTGAACATGTCCGGAGGGGAGGCAAATGGATGGCCTCCACCGCCAAGGAGGAGGACATCACCAAGCTGCTGTGACGCGGATACCTTTCCGGAGACATCGCGCATCGGCTGCCCGACAGCAGGGCAGCTCGTTCCTACCGAGGACCTCATGAGAGGTTGTTTTCCTTCCCACTTCCTCCATGGACTGGGCTTTCCGCGCCATCCATTCGTCAGGGATCATGTTTTACTCGGCCTAGATTTCCATGATCTGGCGCGAACTTCGTCCTCAACATCTCGGCGTTTATAAATCAGGTGCGAAACCTTTCTCGCATCCGGCCCCACTTGCTGTGGCTCAAGACCTTCAACGTCAAGCGAAGGTTGTGAAGGGGCATAAGCGGAATCTTGGGCGCCATGTTGGGCAAGTTGCCCAGCGTCCCTTGGCTAGAAGGGACCTTCGTGAGCTTGCATCAAGAATTTGGTGAGCAATGGGCTCTGGCTCGTCGGCGTGGTCGAGCCATGCTCCTCCGACGGATTCTCCCATGCCAAGAAAGGGCATTTAATCTGTGGGAGTTTAATCCGGAACAGCACGGGCGTTGGCGGGCTCTTTGATACAACGTCTGAAGGTGCACGGAGGTCTTTGTTCAAGAGCGCTGATCGCCGCATCCGCGACCAAGACCGCATGATTCAGCTTGCGATCTCCGGCCGGCGGGTAAGTGATTTGACCCCATTACGGGACACTTGTAGTAATTAGATTGACTCTAGCGAGGTTTTTAATCTGCCTCTTCCTTTGACAGGAATGGATGGAGAAGGCGGAGCTGCTCATCAGCCCGGCTCCCATGCCAGAAGAACCAGTGGATGCCCATTTAGCAAGGTTGCTGGTTCCGGCACCGTACGTGGTGCCGGAGAAGAAGGCCAAGAAGGTGGCCGCGGGGACTCGAAAGAGTTCCCGCAATCAAGCGTCTGACGACGACGACGAGGACTCCTCCGCCGAAGACGAGGAGGAGGAGGAGTACTCTCTCCCGAAGGAAGGAGAGAAGAAGAGGAAGGCCTCCCCAATCGGGGCGGCCGAAGGGTCCAAGAGGGGGAGAACTATCCCCCCGGACAGTTTCGCCAACATCAATGTTGGCGAGGAAGAGTGGCCTCAAGGGCGGCGTCCGGCGAGGATCGTAAATATCCGGATCATTCATATGCCGTATATTGTAAGTCACGTAGTGTCCTTCTAATGCCGCATTGTTCCTTTAGTCCGGCGGTGGCGACTTTCCCGACTTCGATGGCGGGTCGTTGGCGCCGTCGGATGTAAATTCCATCCCGCGCCTCTACCCCACGCCGCCGAGGACGACGAGGCGGAATCCTGAGGGGACGCGCTAGGAAGAGGCTTCGGGCGCCATCGAGCAGCCCGGACTTTGTCGGACTCTACTCCGGAACCGTGGCGGTTCGAGTCCGCGAGCAGCCCCTCGAAGAGGGGGACCGTGACGCCGCGGCCTCCGCCCAACCGAGGCACGGACAACTTCCGGAGGCGCTCAAAGCGCCTCCATCGAAGAACACCGCACTCTCATGAGTGCGGTGATTGAGAAGGTCCGGCTTCGCCAAGGGCGGGCTGACCGAAGCTCGCTGTGACCTTCTAACAGGCTTTGAGGTAAGAAGGTTAAAATTAAGTAATATAATACCGCATAGGCGGTTTCGATGCTTAGTCGGTGTTGGAAAGAAAAGCGGACTAAGGATCTAACAAGATTATCTGTGAGGTTGTTAAAAATATGTCGATATGGGTTTGCAGGTTCTTGTTGTTGACCTCTGCCGCATTAACGGCGGAGGTCGAGGCGCTGAAGAAAGATCTTGAGCGGTCGGAGCAAGAGCTCGGCCATGCCAAGAGGCAGCTCAAGGAAAAAGAAGGTGAATAACACCACTTTAAATAGGTACCTTACAGAAAAGGGTTTTGGTTGCAAACAAGATTAACAAGGATAATATATGTAATGCAGGGGCCACTAACGAGGTGGCAGCCCTGAAGGATGCCGTGTCCGTGGCGAGCATAATCTGCCCAGAGCGGACTGGCGAGAAAAGCAAGCGGCGCTGGTGGCGAAGTTCGGCAAGAGCTCCAGGCTCTCATGGAAAAACATGAGAGTTTGGAGCGTGACTCCAAGACTCGAGAGTCCGAGCTTGCCTCGGCTCTCGAAAGTGCCAAATCCGCCAAGGCCGAGGCCCAGAGGGTCCGTGAGGAAGTAGAGGACATGAAGAAGATAGCGGCGGGTAAGGCGTTTTTCATGCAGAGCAAGCATGTTAATGTAAATTACGGATACTTACCCGGTCGGAGCTCTCCGGGGGCATTTGCGGATCTGCGCGTAGTCGTCGATGCCGCTGCATTCTATCGTGGCGAGGAGGGAGCTCAGCGGAGAAGGTCTTCGGTCTCGGTATCTTTGAGGCCGGCCATCCAGTGCCCCAAGCGACCGGTGAAGCGGTGGTCGAACTCCTAAGGTAGCCGAGGAGGCCATGAAGGGCCTCACAGTCCGGTGTGGCTGGGCAGGCCATGCTGGCAGCTACTTTGGCCTAGTCGCGGCGGCTAGTGGATGCATGCCCAGGCTGGATGTGATCAAGCGCTCGCCGGCATTGAAGGCGCTGTCGGGCCCTTGCCCGCATAAAGGTGCAATGGGGCAAGCTGGATGCGGAGAAGCTTCTCACGGATCCGCCGCCACCGGCAAGGAGCATCGCGCGCCGAGCGATATTATAAAGTTGTCTGAAGGAGAGCCGCGACATTGCGGATGAATGCCCCTTAATGTAATCCTTGAGTGAACTTCATTGTATATTTATCCTGTCTTGCTGAGAATTTCGTCTATATGCGCCATGAGCAACGCTTGTTGAATTTAAAATATTACCTTCTGTGCGGCCGTTTGTAAAATCTGAGAGATGGCAAGTCGTTGGCTTCAGCCCCCAGGCTACAAAGGCTGGGGTGTTTGGTGATAAACTTGAGCACTCTTGTTCCCATTATTGGGTCCATCTAGGGAGGCGCTCAACATGACGAACAAGGCGACCGGACTTATAATGCTTGAACACTCTCACTTAGCCATAGAATTCTATAATTTTAAATTTCGGCGAAGCCCCTGGTATTCGAAGACCGAATCCGGGGTGCTATCCACGCCGTCGGACGACATCCGAACTTCGCTCAAGCGGCATGAGCCTTTAAGGACCGAAAGAACCTCTCGAACAGCGACCGGTCTCTCGCCTTATCATGCCGTCGGTTTAGCTTTCTCCGAGGCGTTAACCCGACTCAACCGGGCGCAATCGCGATGGTTCTCCTAGTGCTACCTTAGCCGACGGGCGGGCGTAGGTACCAAAACATAGGAGCCGGGCAAACCCAACTATTGACCCAAGACATGATTCGAGCTGATTCATATAATGCTATAAGTTAAAGGTGCCGCACTTCGAAAGTGTTCGGACTTAATCACACCATAATATAGGGAACATAAGCTCTGGTGTATTCGGCCGTACCAAAGTATCTGGTGCAAGATGTCATATAGTGAACATATGTAAAGGGTAGCATAATTGCAATGAAAAGGTAATGTACTTGCAAGAAGGAAATGCTGCGTTATTTATGAAAGAAGGTGCGCTAATAAAGCGGACTGATACAAATAGCTTGATAAGCAAGGGATTCGGACTAAATTAACATGTCCCCCTCGAGGATAGGCTGCAGACTTGGTGTATGTAATTGAATTTAATGCTCGTGAACGGAGACCACACGAGTGTTAAATCGCAGCCTTCTTTAATCCACGATTGTTGTATCGTGAATTCGCAAGTTCGCCGTCGGACGGACAGGCTTCATTTAATGGAGTCCTGTGTATGCAAAAGAAGAAAAGATAAAAAACAAAGCCAAGGGGGGCGATCACATGAGCCCCTTGTGTGGTCGAGCCGCACTCTTTGGTCCTCGTGATTAAGCCCCTCCCCTGCGCCCATGGTATCCCCAAAGCGTAATGATGTACGCGGAGTGTTATTCTAGTGATCATGCGTGAGGCGGGGTTAGCCGCATTACTCTGGCGATGCTCGATCGCGCCAGTGGTCTTGGTTGTTGTTGCTTCGGGCGCGTTTTAATGTGTCCGGCTTTTTAATTGCCGGACTAGAGAGTTGTCGTAGAAGGCTGCTCTGTACTTCTGCCGCGAGAGCCGCTGTATGTTCCTACGTTCGGAGGGAGCGTTCCGTATTCCCATTGACCGTAATGACTCCGCGAGGGCCTGGCATCTTGAGCTTTAGGTATGCATAATGCGGCACCGCGTTGAACTTTGCAAACGAGGTTCGTCCGACCAGGGCATGATAGCCGCCACGAGCGGGACTATATCGAAGATTAACTCTTCGCCGGAAATTATCCGGGATCCAAGACCACTTCGGTGTGACGGAGCTGTCTGAGTTGGCTTCCACTCTGGGATGACACCTTTAAAGGTTGTCTTAGTAGGTTTGATCTGGATGGGTCTATGCCCATTTTGCGCCTTGTGTCTGGTAAAGCAGGTTCGAGTTGCTCTTGCCGCCGTCCATCGGGACTCTTGTGAGGTGAAATCCATCGACGATTGGGTCTAGGACCAATGCGGCGAATCCGCCATGGCGTATGCTGGTCGGATGGTCTCGTCGATCAAAAGTGATCGGACGGGAGGACCATGGATTGAACTTTGGGGCGACCGCTCCATCGCATAGCGTCCGTAGTCGCGCTTCCTCTCCCTCTTGGGTATATGGGTCACGTAAATCATATTCACCGTCCGCACTTATGGGGAAACCCTTCATGTCTCTGTTGTTGGCGGCGGGTCTCTTCCTCGTCGTCGCTATTTAGCCCCTTGTCATTGTGTTCGGCAATTAACTTGCGGCTGCTGAACACCCAACAATCTCTATTGGTGTGATTGGCTGGCTTTTGAAGTGCCATGTATCGGCATGGCGGTCGAGTATTCTGTCCAAATTGGGACGGGCCGGAGTTGTTCTTTTAAATGGCTTCTTCCGTTGACGGGTTTGGAGCCTCGGAATCCGGCATTGACTGCCGTATCCTCTTTGTCGTCGCCGTTAATCTGGCGTTTGTTTTGATTCATCGTGACTGTCGTGATTGTCCTTGGTGTCCGGACTGCCGAATTTTTGCGGAGATTGTTGCTGCGGGCTAGCCACTATCCTCTCCGCAAAAGCGGGTCATTAACGATGTGAGGGCTGCCATGGATTTGGCTTCTCCTGCCCTGTGTGCGGGCTAGCCATTCGTCCGGATGTTGTGTTTGAAGGCTGCGAGGGCCTCCGCATCCGGACGATCGGCGATTTGATTTTTCTTCGTCAAGAACCGCGTCGTAACTATCGGCGATTCGTATGGCTGCTGAACAATGTGGCTTAGGTCATCGGCGTCGGTGGTCGCGTATGTACCTTGGAAGTTATCAAGGAACGCGGCCTCCAGGTCTTCCCAACACCCAATCGACTCTGTGGGCAGGCTGTTAAGCCAATGCCGAGCTGGTCCTTTAAGCTTGAGTGGGAGATATTTGATGGCGTGGAGATCATCGCCGCGGGCCATATGGATGTGGAGAAGATAATCCTCGATCCACACCGCGGGGTCTGTTGTACCATCGTAAGATTCGATGTTCACGGGTTTGAACCCTTCGGGGATCTGATGATCCATTACTTCGTCAGTGAAGCATAACGGGTGTGTGGCGCCCCTGTATTGAGCGATATCGCGACGCAGCTCGAGGGAGCGCTGTCTGCTGTGTTCGGCCCGGCCGGTGTTATGTCCGGCGCGACGGTATTCGTCGTGGGTCGTAGGGCGCCCACGTGATCCATAGATGGATCTGGATTGTCTTGCTTTGTCCTCCAAGATGTCTCGCAAGTCCGGCGTGTTCCCTTTTGGCTTCGTACTCCTGGATCGATGTCGGGGTACGGTCTTGGCTGGGGCCTTGAACGCCTCTCTGTCGCGACCACGGGGTGGTCGGTCAGCCATGTCTTGCGCTGGTGATAAAGGTGTGTATGCTTCCTCCTCTAATCGGGGGAGCAGCTTGCGTCTTGGGTAACTTTTGGAGGGGAGTTCGAGTTTATACTCTTCGGCCGCGAGGACCTCGGTCCATCGATCGGCTAGCAGATCTTGATCAGCTTGAAGCTGTTGCTGCTTTTTCTTTAGGCTATTTGCCGTGGACATGAGCCTGCGCCTGAAGCGCTCTTGTTCGACGGGATCCTCGGGTATGACGAATTCATCATCGTTGAGGCTCGCTTCGTCTTCGGAGGGAGGCATATAGTTATCATCCTCGACCCTTAAATACGCATACATCATGGGGCTTGCTGCGTCCTCTGTGCTGAATCTTGCAGGAGGAGGATCGTCTTCGCACTCTCCGGAGTGTTATTATCTCCGTGCGGAATCTCCAATCTTGTTGTGGCAGGATTTAGAGCGGCGCCACGACGCCGGCGTTTGGTGCTTCTTTAGAGAATCTTCCTCCGCTGCTTTTTCGCCATCCCTTCTTTTGGGGTATCCACCATGTAGGCGTCATATGACGAAGTGGCCTTCCAGTGCCACGTGGGCGCTGGGTCTGATAAATCTCGGCATCATCGTCCATAGCGTCGATGTCATCGAGTCGTAGTCTAGCATGTCGGTTAGATCCTCGGCATTGGCTACAAAGTGGGTGGTGGGTGGGCTCTGAATTTCTTCGTCGTCCGAACTCCAACCGCCCCGCCATAGTCCGCCAGATTCTCTGATAGCGAGAGATGCTTGAGAGAATTCAAGATATCGCCAAAAGGCGAGTCTTGAAAGATGTCTGCGACGGTGAATTCCATAACCGCACCAATCCGCTTAATTGGCGGGGCGCGGGAGGCTCGGAGTCCGGCGCCTCGGGATCACGAAGTTTCGCAGGGACAAGATTGGTATTCGGCTCCATCGCCGTAGATGTTGAAGCCCCCATGGTGGCGTCTATCCACCGGCCCTCGTCATGGGCAATCGGCTCGGGCTAGTAGCCGGGCGGATTCGAAAATCTGACCACCAAAGCCTTGTCCGTGGCGAGAGCTAGATCATGCCCATCGTCGCGGTCTTGTGCGCGCTTGGCTGTGGCTCGAGTCCATCGAAGATCAAGTCTCCATGATCATCGGCCGTGAAGTTTAAACTTCGAATCGACCGACGGCGGGCGTAA
Source organism: Aegilops speltoides (assembly GCA_021437245.1). Taxonomy (NCBI): domain Eukaryota; kingdom Viridiplantae; phylum Streptophyta; class Magnoliopsida; order Poales; family Poaceae; genus Aegilops; species Aegilops speltoides. The sequence goes on from CM038143.1 coordinate 291,790,089, forward strand.
GCCGATCTGCTCGGATGGCCAAGAGAGTTGGCCCGCAGTGGAAAGCCGCCGAATATGAAGATCTGTCTGGGGAGAAAAGTCTCACCCTGGGCAGCATTAATGGGTGAAGATGCCATCAAGCCTATCGGCGACGACATAGAGGAACTCTCAATGAAAGCACCAATGTCGGTGTCAAAACCGGCGGATCTCGGGTAGGGGGTCCCGAACTGTGCGTCTAGGCGGATGGTAACATGAGACGAGGACACAATGTTTTACCTGAGTTGAGGCCCTCTCGATGGAGGTAATACCCTACGTCTGCTTGATTAATATTGATGATATGGGTAGTACAAGAGTAGATCTACCACGAGATCAAGGAGGCTAAACCCTAGAAGCTAGCCTATGGTATGATTGTTGAGATGTAATGTTGTGTCCTACGGACTAAGGCCCTCTGGTTTATATAGACACCGGAGAGGCTAGGGTTACACAGAGTCGGTTACAATGGTAGGAGATCTACATATCCGTATTGCCAAGCTTGCCTTCCACGCCAAGGAAAGTACCTTCCGGACACGAGTCGAAGTCTTCAATCTTCAATCTTCGTAGTCCGGGAGTCCGGCAGATATTGATAGTCCGGCTGTCCGGACACCCCCTAGTCCAGGACTCCCTCAGTCATCTTGCCTGAAATCCCGCTAGGAAGAAGAACAAATCCATGAAGAAGACGAACGGACGTAGTCGAACGAATCCTCACAACTCTGGAACGAAACCGAAGCTAACGAGAGAAGCAAACCGGAAAGAAGCAAACAACATAGTAAACAACCATCGCATAATCATGGCCTGATGCACAACCAAGTATGATGCATGTCCGGTTTAATGAGGCATGGCATGACAAAGTGCAACAAACAACACTACAAATTAAGTGGAGCTCAATATGCAACGAGTTGCATATTGATGAAACACCACATCCGAGTTATTTAGTTCGCTCTCGTTTAGGTACACAACAATGTTAAATGTTGTTAAACATGGCAAGGGGTGAAGCATAATGGAAACTAACTATTTAGGCAAGTTTAAATGAGGCCGGAAACAACGAACAACAAGTCCGGAAAATCCTCATGAGCATATTATGAATTTGGTACTGTTCTGCCCTAAAACATATTTTAAAGTTGTTAAACAGGAAAATAAAGTGGACCATGTTAATCTAGGCATTTTTCCACCCAAATACATATAAAGTTTATTAAATTCGGAGTTACGGTTAAATAGTTATGAATTAAATCATTTTAACATGGCATTTGAGCAAATTTAAACAAACATCATTTTAAACATTTTAAACATGGATGAAAGTGGGATATTATTAATCTACACAAAATTCTAAGCAGTTTACATGTTTAAATCATTTTAATCCGATGCACGATTAATGAGTTATTATATGCATGAACATTAGGGGTTTTTCTGCAAAACTGTAATTCACCGGATAAATAGCAAAATTCGCAGCGCAGGAAAAAAAATACAATGTGGGCCGAATCTGGTGGGCGCAAGCTAACATGTGGTCTTGTTGAGGCGAGGGATAAGTGGAGGCTCACCACAGGCTTCAGCCAGTGGGAGGAGAGGCAAGGCAGCCTTGAGGCGGCCTGACCAAGGAACTGGAGGAGAGGGGCCGAGGCTGGAGCAGCTGGCGGCCGCTGCCCAGAGGCTGCTGCTGCGGCTGGGGAGGCCGAGGAGCTGGGATGGGCCTTGCGGTTGCGCGAGAGCCCGGCCGTGGTCAAGCGAGGCGAGCGAGCTCGTCGCCGTCTCGTTCGTGAAGCGGGAACAGCAGCAGGCAGCAAGGGCAAGGCCGAGGACTCGGCGAGGCAGCAGCAGAGGGCGGAGGAGGCCATGGGACGGGCGGTCCCGGCGGATCTGGACGGATCTGCCCGTGGGCGCATTCCGTGATAGAAGGGGCTGGCCGGCACCAGGGAACATGGCGGCGGCGACCTGCGGGGAGAGAGAGAAAGTGAGGCCGGGCGAGGAGAGAGATGGTGAGGGCGACGCGACCTGGCAGGGCGCTTCGGTTGGAGGGACGAGGCGAGGGGAGCAGAGGGGCGGCCTAGGGAAGAAACAGAGGAGGAGCCCGGTGACGACGAGGGACTCGATCGGGAGCTCCTCTCCCGTTCCAGATCGAGGAGGCTGAGGCGAGAAGGAGCGGGCGGCCTGGCCTGGAGGATGCTCGTCGGCGACAAGGCGAGGAGGAGGGGGTCTGTCAGCGCGGGGACGGCTCGGATCGAGCGGGAGGAGCTCGGGTGTGGGGGTGGATCGATGGGTGGATCGGGCAGGGAGGCGGCTGCGCTCGGTGGTGGTTGGGCGAGGGGATCGAGGGAGATCGGTGAGGGGATCCCGATGAAGAAAGTGGCGGCGGCCGAGACGGGATGGATGGGATAGATCCCTAGGAATTAGGGATTTGGTCTGATGTATATATATTAGGTGGACTAGGCTTAGGGGCTATTTGGTCCCTCCGATTAAAATTGGACGGTCGCGAATAAAATAGTTAGGGAGCCCAAATAACAAAACGGAGACGTTTTGTAGACGTTAGGGGATGATCCGGATCCAACGGTCACGACAAAGCGGGTCGGGTTCAGGGAAGTTTCGGACGCGCGCGGAAGGGCTGAGCACTGAGCAAAGGGCTTAAGCGGCCAGACAAGAGGGACCCGAAAAACCCGGTTGGTCTCGGAACGGACATCAAAGACAAGGGGGACACGACAACTACGAACGGATGCAAGTTTTAAAATATGACGGCAACGGAGTGCCGATGCAATGCGAATGATGCGATGAGATGAAATGCAAGACAAGAACAAAAAGCAAAACAAAAGACAAAAACTCAACCACGAAGGAAATATCATATCGCATCTCCGGAAAAGGCAAGAGTTGGAGTTACGAATATGGAAAGTTGCATCCGGGGTGTTACAACACTCCACCACTACGAGAGGATCTCGTCCCGAGATCTAGGATGGCACCGGAGGGAAAACATAAAGAGGAAGAGAAGAGGTAAAACTAATTTGCTTCTTTGACGAACGAGTGAAACCACGAACCTTGAGAGGTTGAGCAATTTAAAATAAAGAGTACAACAGAGATGAACGAGATTGCAAACAATCCGTTAGAAAAGATGAACAAGGAGTATGATGAGAACCAAGAGGTTTAGTGATAAGATAGATATTGAAACCACTCCGGTTAAAACTAGATAGAGAAGGAATAAGATTGATATAATTTGGGCAGCACTCCGACTGAAAGAAGAAGGAACACTTGATAAGATGAAAAGAACTTGAAGAGATGACACGACACTTCGGTTAAATGGATAAGCACGAAAAGAACACGATCCTCACAATCTAGATGATGAGTGAAAAGAGCAACATCATAATGCCTCCGTAAGAAAGAATAGAAGTAGATCATTGGAATAAAGGGACGGAGAAGAAAATGACAACTTCTACCACAATTGAATTTGGAAGGCATCCTTGCAAGAAGGTTAGAATAGAGTTGTTGGAAGACCAACAACGAAAAGAATAAGTTTGTAGTGGGCTTATGGAAACATCTCAACATTATGAGGTGACAACCGGCCACTAAAGGAAACAATTGCTTGCTTGAGATTAACGAAGAGATGAAAGCTTGTTCCAGCAAGATGGAAAAGAGATAAATTGGGTCATTAATAAGCACCAAAATAGCAACATTCCTTAGGGAAGGCTTTAGGTGAAATATAGCCCAAGATAACTCCAATGAAGAGATTGATGGATTTAATTATCTCATTCTTGACAACAAGTGAATCATGAAACATGAATGAAACTATCAAAATGACATAACACCACCTCAAAAGATAAGGTCGAAAGAATTGCACTTCAGAATGCAAGATGACGAATGCTTGAACTCCTCAAAACAAAACATGTGTTGAGCACCATGTTTATTTTGAAGTATGGCTTGACGGATCTTAACTTCGAGCGAAATCTTGATGAACAATTGAAGAATGAAAGGAATCCTTGACGAACCACCATATAGAGCCTCCATGAAGAACTCCGGTAATAAAAGGATGATACAAAGAAAGAGAAGTTGAAAACACAAGGTGAATCCTTGCAATGATTTAGACGGAGCTTCGCGACGAGATAATTGAGAGAGCTTGGAACTCCGAAAAAGAAGGATGAGCAATTGAAACCAAGAATTTTTGATGAACCTCCGGAATAAGGAATTGAATTTACTCGATGAAACAAGAACAAGAATTACATTATGCTTATCCCTCATCAATTAAATTGATGACCCACAATGGATTTGGCATGCCACTTATTCTCGTAGAAAGGATTAAGATAAATACGGCGCAAGCTTGGGAAGGTCTTCAATGAACCACCGGTAGGATTGGAAAGAACGAATGAATTAAATGATAACGAAAGAGGTGAAATCTTGAACAAACCACCATAAGAATTGAAAATGAACGTAGCAAAGGCACAATTCACCGGAAAGAGTTGGAAAACGAATGAAGATATTTGAGGGGATTAAGATACATGAGAACGAAGAGAACATGAACTGATTAGAGGATATTTGAACGAATCACCGGTAAGATTTGGAGAACGATAGCTACACATTGAGAATGAAGAATTATGACATGATGGCCTTCGGAGGAAAGAAATGGAAACAACTCATGAAATGCTCCGGATGGTAAGAAAAGATTTGTCACAATCAAAACAATTATGAGGATAGCATGAAGCTAAAACCATGAATATTCAAGAGAATGGACCAAGATTGAGAGGAAAACTCTTCTTCGGTCTTCAAAATCCGAGAATGACAACGAGAAACACCACCAAGAATTATTGAGGCACACCGGAAGAATCAAAAGCGAAGTGGTTGAGCCAACTATGAAAAATAATTTGAAAGCGATCTTGGAGAAGGCATGTGACTGATGGGATCCATTCTTACGTCACACTCTGAAAAGAATTGAGAATAACTCCGGAAGAATTAGAAGAGTCAGGTAAGATCCTGGGAAAAGACCTGTGGGTTAGGGCCCACTCAAAAGAACACCGTTGAAAAGATTTAAAAGAGATGTTGCACCGGTTGAGTTAAATGACTTGAATGAGATACCAATCTCGAAAGAGCTTGAACGAATGCAGAGTGGAAACACGAATCTTTGAGATATCTTGAGCACTCCGGAATAACAAATAGCGAGAAGAAGAATGATAATGAGGTGCACCGGCATGAGAAAGCATTTGACATTAGGAAAGGAATATGATCAACACCGAAAGCTTGAGTTGGATCCACCGGAGAATAAACAACAATGGAGGATGATGAACTTGAAGCTGTTGAGCATCTTCATGGGAAATCACCGGATAAGAACATTGAAAGAAAAGAATGAAGAGACTTCACATGAATAAATGGATACTTGATACGAAATCTGTGTCCTTGAAGAAAAAGGGTGGGAGGGCGGGAAAACAAAGGCAACTTGGGACGGATGAAACAAACACCATTGAGAAAACGTAGAATTGATCTTGCGGATGGGGAGAATGATGGGATCATCTCGAAGAGAAACGCACCGGTTGGAAAAAGAATTAACATGACAACCTCAATGATCAAAAGGATTAGTATTCACATAGCAATATGAGAACACCGTTTAGGAAAGGTATGGATTCAACATTTGACTTCGAAGCAACTCGAATACCACAAATAAAGCAAAACAAAGGATTTGGCTTGCAGAATAAGCCGGAACAAATACATATGATAGAGATTTACCCAATCTCATATCATGCATCTGTCGAAAAGATATTCTAGGAGCTACTTGAATTCCCACCTATAAAACTCCCGAAACTTTCTGGTTATGCAATCTGGTGTTGGGGATACAGGGGAAGCAATATATCTCACCCAAACTAACAATACCTACATCCAAGCTGTATCCATCCGTCAACACATAACCAAGAAACCTTCGGAAATCGTGTACCTCAACCTTCGAAAAGCATCCGTTATACAAATCATGCGTACTCACCTCAGTACTGGGTTAGCGGGGTTATCTCACCAACAACTGCATAAAAGAGATTTTCGATGTCGGCGTACTAAACTCAGGTATTCCAGAACTGCAACGATAAAATTATGACGACAACACCTCAGAGCTCAACTCCCCGGGACACTTCCACTAAACCCCTGCTGACGGGAGGCACCAAGACAATGTTTTCATCATAAAACCATCGGAACGATTCTAAGATACCCGCGTGATCCTAAATTTTTTTTAGTGAAATTGAGAAGAGAAAAGTCAAAACTTCTACGTCAGGAGACCTCACCAGAGCGACAAAGGGACTGAGGAGTAAAAAGAATTCCTAACTCTCCGATATATATGATCCTAAATGACTCAAAACAATTTTTTCTAGACACAACTCGGCCGCTAAAAAACGATCAAGCAGTGGGGCTCCTAAGGTCGGGGAAGGCTCTGATTACCAACTTGTAACACCCTCGATGCGGCTATATCTCCCACGTGTCGAAGCACGACTTAGAGGCATAACCGCATTGAAAGCAATGTCGCAAGTGAGGTAATCTTCACACAACCCATGTAATAAATAAGGGAAAGAGATACATAGTTGGCTTACAATCGCCACTTCACACAATTACATGAATAAAGCATTACATCATCCAGATACAATCAAGGTCCGACTACGGAACCAAAATAAAAGAAGAACCCCAAATCGATAAAGGTCCCCGATCGACCCCAACTGGGCTCCACTCTTGATCAACTAGAGCGAAACAACACAAAGGGAAAGATCTTCATCGAGCTCCTCCTTAAGCTTGGTGCGTCACCTTTCGGTAACATAGGCACCGCAAACTGGTTTTGGAAGTATCTGGTGATCCACGAGGACAAAGCAATCCCATTACCATGGGTATCAAGACTAGCAAAGCTTAATGGGAAAGGAAGGGGTAAAGTGGTGAGGTTGCAGCAGCGACTAAGCATATATGGTGGCTAACATACGCAAATGAGGCGAGAAGAGAAACAAGCGGAGCGGTCGTGAAGCTAGCAATGATCAAGAGGTGATCCTGAACACCTACTTACGTCAAACATAACCCGAAACCGTGTTCACTTCCGGACTCCGCCGAGAAGAGACCATCACGGCTACACACGCGTTGATGCATTTTAATTCGGATCTGGTGTCAAGTTATCTACAACCGGACATTAACAAATTCCCATCGCCACATAACCGTGGGCACGGCTCTCGAAAGTTTAAACCTGCAGGGTGTCCCAACTTAGCCCATGACAAGCTCTCGCGATCAACGAAGAATAGACCTTCTCCCAAGACACTTCGATCGGACTCGGTATCCGGTACATCAAGACATTTCGACAATGGTAAAACAAGACCAGCAAAGTCGCCCGATCGCCGACAATCCCGATAGGAGCTGCACATATCTCGTTCTCGTGGCAACACCGGATGAGACATCCTACGAGTAAAACCAGACCTCGAGTTGCCCGAGGGGGCCCATGATCTACTCGGTTCGAACCAGCACTTAGACAAGCAATCGCCCGGGGCTAAAATAAAGATGACCCTTGGGTTGGCCGACCCAAGGGAAGGGTATAGGTGGTGGTGAGGCAAATGGTAAAACCAAGGTTGGGCCTTCTTTGGACAAGTTTTATTCAAAGCAAACTGTCGGGGGTCCCATAAATCACCCGACCAGCGTTAGGAGCATAAAATCCGGGAACATAACACGGTATGACGGAAACTAGGGCGGCAAGAGTGGAACAAAACACCAGGCATAAGGCCGAGCCTTCCACCCTTTACCAAATATATAGATGCATTAATAAAATAAGAGATATTGTGATATCCCAACATAACCCTGTCCACCATGGAGAAATCTTCAACTTCACCTGCAGCTAGCAACGCTATAAGAGGGGCTGAGCAAAGCAGTAACATAGCCAAACAATGGTTTGCTAGGAATGGTGTCAAAGCCAAACAATGGTTTGCTAGGAATGGTGTCAAAGGTTAGAGGTTCATGGCAATATGGGATGGCTTGACAAACAGGTAATAGGTAGCGCAGCATAGCGATAGAACGAAGCAACTAGCATAGCAATGATAGTAGTGAGATCCAGGGTAGCGGTCATCTTGCCTGAAATCCCGCTAGGAAGAAGAACAAATCCATGAAGAAGACGAACGGACGTAGTCGAACGAATCCTCACAACTCCGGAGCGAAACCGAAGCTAACGAGAGAAGCAAACCGGAAAGAAGCAAACAACATAGTAAACAACCATCGCATAATCATGGCCTGATGCACAACCAAGTATGATGCATGTTCGGTTTAATGAGGCATGGCATGACAAAGTGCAACAAACAACACTACAAATTAAGTGGAGCTCAATATGCAACGAGTTGCATATTGATGAAACACCACATCCGAGTTATTTAGTTCGCTCTTGTTTAGGTACACAACAATGTTAAATGTTGTTAAACATGGCAAGGGGTGAAGCATAATGGAAACTAACTATTTAGGCAAGTTTAAATGAGGCCGGAAACAACGAACAACAAGTCCGGAAAATCCTCATGAGCATATTATGAATTTGGTACTGTTCTGCCCTAAAACATATTTTAAAGTTGTTAAACAGGAAAATAAAGTGGACCATGTTAATCAAGGAATTTTTCCACCCCAAATACATATAAAGTTTATTAAATTCGGAGTTACGGTTAAATAGTTATGAATTAAATCATTTTAACCTGGCATTTGAGAAAATTTAAACAAACATCATTTTAAACATTTTAAACATGGATGAAAGTGGGATATTATTAATCTACACAAAATTCTAAGCAGTTTACATGTTTAAATCATTTTAATCCGATGCACGGTTAATAAGTTATTATATGCATGAACATTAGGGTTTTTTCTGCAAAACTGTAATTCACCGGATAAATAGCAAAATTCGCAGCGCAGGAAAAAAAATACAATGCGGGCCGAATCTGGTGGGCGCAAGCTAACATGTGGTGAGCTGGGGCGAGGGATAGGCTGGAGGCTCACCATGGGCTTCAGCCCAGCCGGAGGAGAGGCCAAGGCGAGCCTTGAGGCCGCCTGACCATGGGACTGGAGGAGAGGGGCCGAGGCCGAACGCCGCAACGCGCCCAGAGCGACACGGCTCTTGGCCGGGAGGCCGAGGAGCTGGATGGGCCTTGCGATTCTGCGCGAGAGCCCGGCCGTGGTCAACGCGAGGCGCAGCGAAGCCTCGCCGCCTCGTTCGTGAAGCAGGGAACAGCAGCAGCTTGTGGCTGGGCGCTGAGGACTCCGGGCGGCGAGCAAGCAGAAGAGAGGGCGGAGGAGGCCATGGGACGGCGGTCCCGGCCGGATCCGGACGGATCTGGCCCCGGGGAGCTCATTCCCGGCGGTGGCGGGGCTGGCCGGCACCGGGGAACATGGCGGCGGCGACCTGCGGGGAGAGAGAGAAAGTGAGGCCGGGCGAGGAGAGATGGAGAGAGATGGTGAGGGCGACGCGACCTGGCAGGGCGCTTCGGGCGGAGGGACGAGGCGAGGGGAGCAGAGGGGCGGCCTGGGGAAGAAACAGAGGAGGAGCCCGGTGACGATGAGGGACTCGATCGGGAGCTCCTCTCCCGTTCCAGATCGAGGAGGCTGAGGCGAGAAGGAGCGGGCGGCCTGGCCTGGAGGATGCTCGTCGGCGACGAGGCAAGGAGGAGGGGGTCTGTCAGCGCGGGGACGGCTCGGATCGAGCGGGAGGAGCTCGGGTGTGGGGGTGGATCGATGGGTGGATCGGCAGGAGGCGGCTGCGCTCGGTGGTGGTTGGGCGAGGGATCGAGGAGATCGGTGGGGATCCCGATGAAGAAAGTGGCGGCGGCCGAGGCAGGATGGATGGGATAGATCACTAGGAATTAGGGATTTGGTGCGATGTATATATATTAGGTGGACTAGGCTTAGGGGCTATTTGGTCCCTCCGATTAAAATCGGACGGTCGCGAATAAAATAGTTAGGGAGCCCAAATAACAAAACGGAGACGTTTTGTAGACGTTAGGGGATGATCCGGATCCAACGGTCACGACAAAGCGGGTCGGGTTCAAGGAAGTTTCGGACGCGCGCGGAAGGGCTGAGCACTGAGCAAAGGGCTTAAGCGGCCAGACAAGAGGGACCCGAAAAACCCGGTTGGTCTCGGAACGGACATCAAAGACAAGGGGGACACGACAACTACGAACGGATGCAAGTTTTAAAATATGACGGCAACGGAGTGCCGATGCAATGCGAATGATGCGATGAGATGAAATGCAAGACAAGAACAAAAAGCAAAACAAAAGACAAAAACTCAACCACGAAGGAAATATCATATCGCATCTCCGGAAAAGGCAAGAGTTGGAGTTACGAATATGGAAAGTTGCATCCGGGGTGTTACACGGAGCTCCTTGACATCCTTCTCCGTGATGGAGGAGGCCTCCCACTTGCCCTTCGAGCCAGATCCAGACATGGCTGGAGAGGTTGGTGGCGGTGGAAAAGATTGAAACTTGGGCGCTGGAGCTTGAGGATGGGAAAATAGGAGAAGGAAGAAGGTGTGGGGAGAAAAAAGGGATCTTTATCCACTTATATAGGCAGTGATATCAAGCACCCCCCTCAAGCCTTAAAACTCGCCTGTTCCCAAGGGGTCATGCGAATGGCACGGTTGGATTACCCAAACCCGTATTGATGAGGATCCCGTGATAAGCGGAGACGATCTCTGTTTTGACAAGACGTGTCAATAGAGGCCGCGCCTCGAAGCGCAAAGTGGGAGGCAGTAAACGGTTCAAAATGTTAGAGAGGCCAGACGTGGCGTTTCGCCCAAAAAGTTGTCAGTTGACAGACATTATTTTGATTAAATGTTTTGCCTTCGTGGCTGAGGGATGTGAGTGTCATGCAGAGCCCGATACAGTTTTTTTATTCAGAAGATTGCTTTGAAGTATCCGGGAGGAGGAACCCGCCTTGCAATGCCGAAGACAATCTGTGTGCCGAACATATCGTCATTGAAGACTGGTTCAGGGGCTACTGAGGGAGTCCTGGATTAAGGGGTCCTCGGGTGTTCGGGCTATGTAGCATGGGCCGGACTGATGGGCCGTGAAGATACAAGGTAGAAGACCTTTCCCCGTGTCCGGATGGGACTCTCCTATGCGTGGATGGCAAGATTGGCGTCTGGATATGTAATTTCCTTCTTCTGCAAGCCGACTCTGTACAACCCTAGGCCCCTCTGGTGTCTATATAAACCAGAGGGTTTAGTCCGTAGAGGCTATCAGAAGTCATATAGGCTAGACATTTAGGGTTTAGACATTATGATCTCGAGGTAGACCAACTCTTGTAACCCCTATACTCATCAAAGGCAATCAAGCAGGAAGTAGGGTTTGACCTCCATTAAGAGGGCCCAAACTTGGGTAAACATCGTGTCACCTTTGTCTCCTGGTACCTTTGATCCTCAGACGCATAGTTCGGGACCCCCTACCGGAGATCGGCCGGTTTTGACACTGATAGAAACTCAAATAAAAATAAAAATTGCATAAAGTAAATAGATAGGCCCTTCGCAGAGGGAAGTAGGGATTTGTAGAGGTGCCAAAGCTCAAAGCAAAAATCGAGAGATAATTTTTTTTGAGAGGCATACTTTTCCCGTCAACAAAAATGACCGCGTAATTCCCAACACTTTCCATGCTAGATATATCATAGGCGGTTCCCAAACAGAAAATAAAGTTATTCATTTTTCCACCATTCTGTCACAATCCATGGCTAGCCGTATCCACAGGTGCCTTCCATACCAACACTTTCCAAGGAATTTATTATTTGACAACATAAAGTAAATTTCCTTTTCATTTCGGGACTGGGTATCCCTATTACCGACGTACTCTCGTGCAATGACAAGTGAATAAACACTCATCTTGAGAATAACACATCTAGCATGGAAAATATTGGCCACCCCCTGCCGCTTCATGAGCGGTACGAGCACACAAAAAGAAATTTATTTTGACAATTAGAGGTGGCACATACAAATTTGCTTACAATGTCACAGAAATACCGCATATAGGTAGGTATGGTGGACTCAGATGGCAAAACTGGGTTTAAAGATTTTGGATGCACAAGTAGTATTTCTACTTAGTACAAGTGGAGGCTAGCAAATAGATTGAGAAGCAACCAATCAAGAAACAGAAAATCACATAAGCAAGCATTAAGCATAACTAACACCGAATAATGCACCATAAGTAGGATGTAATTTCATTGCATAACTATTGACTTTCGTGCTTGCATAGGGAATCACAAACCTTAACACCAGTATTCTTACTAAAGCATAATTACTCACCAACATGATTCACATATCACTATCATCATATCTCAAAACTATTACAAAGAATCAAGTTTATTTTGTCCAATGATCTTCATGAAAGTTTTTATTATATCCCTCTTGAATATTTATCACTTTTGGGACTAATTTCATATGTTGCTTTTGAAAGGCTCAAACAAATTCAAGTGAAGAACGTGAGCATAGAATTTTTCGTCTCTCAAAATAATATAAGTGAAGCATGAAAGAATTTCTTCAAAAAAAATCTAACTCTCAAATAATTCTAAGTGAAGCTTGAGAGCATTTCTTACCGTGCTCAAAAAGATATAAGTGAAGCACTAGAGCAATTCCCTAGCTCAAAAAATTTAAGTGAAGCATAAAGAGCAATTCTAACAAATCATAGCATAATTTTGGCTCTCTCAAATAGGTGTGTCCAGCAAGAATAGATGGCACAAACTAAAAATCAAAACAAGCAAAGACTCATATAATAAAAGATGCTCCAAGCAAAACTCATGATATGTGATAAATAAAAATATAGCTCCAAGTAAAATACCGATGGTTGTCAGAAGAAAGAGGGGATGCCTTCCAGGGCATCCCCAAGATTAGTTGCTTGGTTCTCCTTGAATAATAACTTGGGGGTGCCATGGGGTATCCCCAAGCTTAGTCTCTTTTCACTCCTTATTCCTTCATCCATCATGATCTCACCCAAAACTTGAAAACTTCAATCACACAAAACTTAACAAAACCTTCGTGAGATCCGTTAGTATAACAAAGCAAATCACTACTTTAAGTACTATTGCAAACCCATTCTTATTTTATTTTTGCATTATATCTACTGTATTCCAACTTTATCATGGCTTATACCCCCCGATACAATCCATAGATTCATCAAAATAAGCACACAACACCAAGAAAACAGAATCTAACAAAAATAGAACAGTTTGTAGTAATCTGGAAACTTCACATACTTTTGTAACTCCAAAAATTCTGAAAAAATAGTGAAACTTAGGTAATTTGTATATCAACCTTGTGTAAAAAATTCAGAATTTTATCACTCTTTTGTGATTTTAAACAATTCTTCTACTGGGTGCAAAAGTTTATTCTTTTCAACAAGATCAAATCAACTATCACCCAACATGATCCTAAAGGCTTTACTTGGCACAAATACTAATTAAAACGTAAAAATCACAATCATAACAGTAGCATAATTATTTAAACACTCAAGAATAGAAAGAAAAAGGCAAAAAAAATTATTGATTGGGTTGCCTCCCAACAAGCACTATCGTTTTATGCCCCTAGCTATGCATAACACATAGATTCAAGTATTGTCATCTTTGGTTTCCAATTCCTCAATCACACAACCAATATTCTTCAAAGATTTACCATGCATATTTTCGATAATAATACTTCTAGGAATGAGATTGAAGAATTCATTTTTGCAGAGTTTTTTACAACTTCAACAAAGTCAGGGTGAATACTAATGATCTTAAGATCCTATTTGTCATTATTTTAAGTTGCACCCTTGTTCTTAGTGACTTGAGTAATCCTCGGGAGTTTTTTCAATAGTTCTAGCAGAAGCAAAAGCAGAGCTTAAGATACAAAAAAATTCATCCAACTTATCAATCCAAGAAGGACTCTCTCCATTTTTTGTTAATTATGGTTTCCTTTTCCCTTAGTAATTTGAAAACATCGCCCACTTTTGACCCAAATTTATTAACAAGATTCTGCATCTTTGTATCCAAGTTTTCAATCTGATCTAAAGTGACCATCTTCTTTTCAATAGCATCTAATCTTTGCATAACATGCTCAAGAATTAAGATTGTTCCATTAATGATGATATGTGGTGCACCCACTAGATCTCCCATGGCATTAAAAGCGTCCAAAGATGGACACATCAAGAAATTCCCACCGGTAATCATATCAAGGACGAATCTATACCAAATGGTTATGCCCACATAAAAACCGCGAAGAAGAACAACGGTAGATTGCTTACGAATAGATCTATTATGAGCATTGCAAATCCTATACCAAACATCTTTTAGATTCTCCCCTCCCCTTTGTTTATAATAAGAACCTCATTCTCAGGGGTACACTCAACAGAGGAAGAACTATCCATAACAACAAAGCAAGCAAGATTGCACAAAAGGATAGATCTGACGAGAAAACGGCGAACGAAAAAGAGGGAAAATAAAATGGCATTTTTTTAAGTGGGGGAGATGAAAGCGAGAGGCAAATGACAAACAATGTAAACTGTAAGGAGATGAGATTTTTGATTAGGAACATGATAGATGTTGATGATGTCTCCCTTGAAACGGCGCCAGAAATTCCTTTTGATGTCGCTTGAAACTGCATCGGTATTTCCCCAAAGAGGAAGGGATGATGTAGTACAACTACGGTAGGTATTTCCCTTAGTTGTGAAACCAAGGTATCAATACAGTAGGAGAACCAAGAAACACTATGTAAACGGTACCTTCCACAATGAACAAATACTTGCAACCCGACGCGTATAAGGGGTGTCAATCCCTCTTCGGGTAACGACGCCAGAAATTGTCAAGTTGACGGGATAAAATTTGGGTAGATTGGATAAATAGATCTCGATAAAATGCAAAATAAAACAAGTAATAAAAAGGTATAGAAAGGTATTTTTGGGTTTTTTGAAATAATAAATCTGAAAACAAAAGCGAATACAAATAGATCTAAACCAAATATGATAAAGAATAGACCCGGGGGCTATAGATTTCACTAGTGGCTTCTCTCAAGAAATAGCACATGGTGGGTAAACAAATTACTGTTGGGCAATTGATAGAAGATCGAATAATTATGACGATATCCAAGGCAATGATCAATATATAGGCATCACGTCCAAGATTAGTAGACCGACTCCTGCTTGCATCTACTACTATTACTCCACACATCGACCGCTATCCAGCATGCATCTAGTGTATTAAGTTCATGGAAAACGGAGTGCAATAAGAACGATGACATGATGTAGACGAGATCTATTCATGTAGGAATATCCCCCATCTTGTTATCCTTAATAGCAATGATACATGTGTGTCTTGCTGCCCCTTGTGTCACTGGGAAAGAACGCCGCAAGATCGAACCCATCACAAAGCACCTATTCCCATGGCAAGAAAAATTGATCTAGTTGGCTTAACTAAACCAAAGATTCGAAGAAAAAATACGAGGCTATAAATAATCATGCATATAAGAGATCAAAGAAGACTCAAATAATATTCATGGACATAGATCTGATCATAAACTCAAAGTTTATCGGATCCAACCAAACACACCGCAAAAAGAGTTACATCAAATAGATCTCCAAGAGACCATTGTATTGAGAATCAAGAGAGAGAGAGAGAGAGAGAGAGAGAGAGAGGGAGAGATGAAGCCATCTAGCTACTGCCTACGGACCTGTAGGTCCATAGTGAACTACCCATGCACCATCGGAGAGGCACCAATGAGGATGATGAACCCCTCCATGATGGTGTCTAGATTGGATCTCGTGGTTCTAGAACTTGCGGTAGCTGGATTTGTGTTTCGACGACTCACCTGGAATATTTGGGGATTTATAGGGCGAAGAGGCGATGCAGGAGGTCACCGAGGGGGGCACAACCACCCTGGGCATGCTTGGACCTCCTGGCGCGCCCTGGTGGGTTGTGCCCACCTCAGACCTCCCCTCTGGTACTTCTTTGGCCCACTGGGTGTCTTTTGGTCCAAAAAATCTCCAAAAAGTTTCGCTCCGATTGGACTCCATTTGGTACCGATATTCCGCGAAGTAAAAAGCAAGCAAAAAACAACGACTGGCATTGGGCACTATGTCAGTAGGTTAGTCCCAAAAAAATTATAAATTTGCTATAAAATGATTGTAAAACATCCAAGAATGATAATATAACAGCATGGAACAATAACAAACTATAGATACGTTGGAGACGTATCCGTGCTCTACATGTATCTCCGAAGGTGTCTGTTGGGTTGCATGGATCAAGAGTGGGATTTGTTGCTCCGTGTGACGGAGAGATATCTCTGGGCCCTCTCGGTAATGCAACATCATAAGAAGCTTCATGTGACTAATGAGTTTAGTCACGGGATCTTGTATTATGTAACGAGTAAAGAGACTTTCCAGTAACGAGATTGAACTAGGTATGGACATACCGACGATCAAATCTCGGGCAAGTAACATATCATTGGACAAAGGGAGTTGCATACGGGATTGACTGAATCCTTGACATCGTGGTTCAATAGATAAAGATCTTCGTTGAATGTGCAGGAATCAATATGTGGGCATCCAGGCCCCACTATTGGTTATTCACGAGAGAGGAGTCTCGGTCATGTCTACATGATTCTTGAACCCGTAGGGTGGCACACTTAACGTTTAGTAGCGCTAGGGTAGTATTGAGATATTAATATGGTGAAGTATGAAAGTTGTTTGGAGTCCTACACTACAAAAAAAAGACACATCCGTGACATTTTGGGTCGAACAATTTTTTTTTCTGTCATACTTATGACACTTTTATGACGATAATTGTGACAAAACCCGGTATCATCATAGATGTGGTGGGCTCCTACTTCCATGACAAAAAATCATGACAGAAAATGGGCTTTTTGTCCTGGGCGGGCCGGAGACGCAGCTGCATGACATTCTTTGGGCCATCCATGACAGAAAAAACCATGGTAGAAGCGAGGGCGAGGAAAATTTCAACGAGTTCCCGGTTACGGTGGGTGGTCGGGGGCTGAGCGATGTGCGTTTCTCTCATACACGTACGCGCGTGTGTGCGAGGCATTGGCTCTAACTGAACCCGAGCGAGGTGTTGGGCTCTAACTGAACCCGAGCGATTGCACTGCAGGCTACGCGTTACTGAACCCGAGTGATCGATCGATGGCTGTTAACTAAACCCGATCGAGCGATTCCTTCGCTACTGCTGCTAACTGAAGCCGATCGATGCTGCCTCTGGATGAACAGTGAGCGTGGAGAGGTGGTTGAATAGGAACCCGTGGAGAGGGTGGTTGAACAGTAGCCGGTGGAGTAGCGTGCGGTGGAGGCTGGATGAACAGGAGCCCGTGGAGAGGGGTGGATGAACTGTAGCCCGTGGAGAGGTGGTTGAACAGGAGCCCGTGGAGAGGGGTGGTTGAACAGTAGCCGGTGGAGTAGCGCGCGGTGGAGGCTGGATGAACAGGAGCCCGTGGATGAACATTTGCAGGTGGAGGCTGGAGGAGGTCGATGGTGGATGAACAGTAGCCCGTGGAGGCTGGAGAAGGTCGACGGTGGAGATGAACAATATCCCGTGGAGTCCTATTTTGCGGTACGCCACACCCCTCCCGATGAACAGGATCCCCGTTTCGACCGTAGCGCTCCAACACAAGTCCGTTTCGTCCGTTTTGCGGTACGCCACACCCCCCCGATCAACAGGACCCCATTTCGACCGTAGGAGGTCCAACACAAGTCCGTTTCCTCCGTTTTGCGGTACACTAGACCCCTCCCGACAAACAGGATCCCGTTTCGAACGTGGCCTGTCGAACACAAGGCCATTTCCTCTGTTCTGTGGTACGCCAGGCCTCATTTCCATCACCTGTTCCGTCCAAGCTGGTTGGCTCCCACGTGTTCCGTTGCCTCTCGATGAACACGACGCATTCCATTGCCTCCCGATGAACACGCCGCATTCTGTTATCTCCCCATGAACACGACGACGACGCATTTTCTCCATTTCGCCCAGCCATGTACATGAGCCCTGGCCGTACGTATGCGCGAGTAGGCATTCGACACCCCGCCCATAAGTACGTACGTGGCCGTATTTTCTTTCTTGCACACTGGCCACTGTACGTACGTGTACATGCTACGTGCGCGCCTCTACTACGACACGTGCGCACCTCTACACCCACCAGTATGTACGTACACGTTCACGACCAGAACGCCAACGCTATGTACGCTTCGACTAGGTGGGTCCCGACTGTCAGGCACTTCCTTGCATGCGAAGATGTAGCTGGTGGGTCCCAGTAGTCAGTGGGGCGAATCGTTTTTTTTGCCCAGACACACTTCCTTGCGTGTGAACATGTAGCTGGTGGTCCCAGCAGTCAGGGGGAAACGTTTTTTCGCGAAATACGATGGCCCGTCCGGTGGGTCCCTGCTGTCAGGTGGAGGAATAATTATTTTGCACATAATAAGGAGGCACTTCCTTACGGCCGCCATGGACCCAGCTGTCAGCCTCTCCACGTATAGTACTCTCTGATGGAAGTCGTTCCTTGACGACGTTGACCACACCGTGCGGAGAGCACCAGGGCGGTGGACGACGGTGAGGCCTAGGAAGGGGACGACGCGGAGCCGGGTAAGACGCGGCAGTGGAAGCCCCCACGGAGAGGAGTACGAGGGTTCACTGGTTCGGCTGCGGTGTGAGGCTGCCCACCGCAGAACTGGCAGCCGGTGGGAATAGTAGGGCGGTGAGGCCTCCATGGCAGCAAGCCGACCACGGAGGCAGGAGCATGCGGCACGACCCAAGCCTTGCTTTGGTAAGTGGAGCAAGAAGACCAGAGGTTGAAGAAGCACTACTGGCCGTTGGATGGACATCGACGGTCCTTTGGAGCTAGAATCGTTCATATGGACTAAGTTGACAAAGCCCTCCGTCCCCGTCAACTTAGTAGGCCCACAAGTCAGCCTCCCACCAAGGTGGGTCCCAGCTAGCAGGGGGAGTATTCATTTTTTTTGTGCGTAATAAGGACACACTTCCGGTGGGTCCGAGCTGACAGCAGGGGGAACGTTTTTTTCGTGAAATATGGTGGGTCCACAAGTCAGCCACCAAATCCGTCGGGTCCCAGCTGTCATCGAAAGGAATAGTTTTTTTGCATAACAAGGAGGCACTTACTTCCGTGCGAAGATACAGCCGGTGGGTCCCAGCTGTCAGGGGAAGGAAACAGCTTAATAAGGAGGAACTTTCCTTGCGTGCGACCATGGACCTCGTAGGTCCCAGCCGTCAGGTTCTCACATACAGTCCTCTTCCGATGACTCTCGTTTGTTGACCACGCAGCGCCGAGCGCAGCGAGGCGGTAGACGACGGCGATGCCCCAGACTGGAACGACCCGGAGATGGGGAAGATGCGACAGTGGTGTCGCAGACGGAGAGGAGTGGGAAACTTGACTGGTTCAGGTGTGGGGTGGGCCTACACTCGGCAGAGAATAACAGGAGGTGCGGAGTGGAGGGATGGCCTGGCCGTCGGCGGGGTAGCGTTTCGCTGAGGCGTGCAAAACAACGCCGCTGGATGCCGGAGGATGGAGCAGGCGGCCACGGCAGCGCTGGGGGAAGAAGACGAGAGATTGAAGAAGAATGTCGGCCGTTGGATGTAAATCCAACACTTGCTTAGGCTTCGACCTACTGGCCCACATGTCAGCCAGTCCATTTGTTTTTTAGTCCATTTGGTGGGCTGGGTGAAACAATGATGTAGCATCTATGCAGCCCGTTTATATATATATAGTAGAATTTAAAGCCCATTTGCATTTTCTCGAAATCTGCAACTTGCTGGGTTGGGTGAAAATATCACGTTGGGCTGGACGGAGAAATGTTATAAAAACATAAACACATGATTGCACGTCTATACTGCATTGGTCAGTAAAATCTTTGCAAGCTTATGTACTCAATCACTAGGAGTTAACTTGCCAAGTTATATATAAACAATTATTATTATTATTTTGTAAGAACTTTCAATTTACGAAATAAAATATCATTTTAATTTGATGAGTTAATAGGACGTGGGGTATTATTATTTTTTTAGGCTAGACGTGGGACAGTTGAGTTGGTTCTAGGGAAATGTACTGAGAGAAAACTCAATTTACATCGAAAAAGAAAGAGGAAGAAAATTTAGATATAGGATTAATGAAAAAAATAAAGGGGGTGGGAAGGTCTATAAAATGGTTGGACGAACGATAGGTTTAATGGAACCTTATGTTGTTTATATATTCTGAATAACTGCACCCTATTGGATATGGTGCATACCATGGCGTCTCTTATCGAACTACCACTATCGTTAATGGGTTAGACATTAGAGACAACCGCATTCACTTTAAATAGGGTACCACGTAATTCCGTTGAGATGACATCGTATGAACTATGGTTTAGAGAAACCTAAGTTGTCGTTTCTTAAAAGTTTGGGGCTGCGACGCTTATGTGAAAAGTTTTGCCTGATGAGCTCACACCCAAAGCGGATAAAATGCATCTTCATAGGACACCCAAAAACAGTTGGGTATACCTCCTAATTCAGATCCGGAAGCAAAAGTGATTGTTTCCAGAAACGGGTCCTTTCTCGAGGAAAAGTTTCTCTTGAAAGAATTGAGTGGGAGGATGGTGGAGACTTGATGAGGTTATTGAACCATCACTTCAACTAGTGTGTAGCAGGGCACGGGAAGTTGTTCCTATGGCGCCTACACCAATTGAAGTGGAAGCTGATGATAGTGATCATGAAACTTCAGATCAAGTCACTACCAAACCTCGTAGATTGACAAGGATGCGTACTACTTCAGAGTGGTACGTAATCCTGTCTTAGAGGTCATGTTGTTAGACAACAATGAACCTACGAGCTATGGAGAAGCGACGGTGGGCCCGGATTCTGATGAATGGCTCGAGGCCATAAAATCCGAGAGAGGATCCATGTATGAAAACAAAGTATAGACTTTGGAAGAACTACTTGATAGTCGTAAGGCTGTTGGGTACAGATGGATTTTAAAAGGAAGACGGACAATGATGATAAGTATCACCATTAAGAAAGCTCGACTTGTCGCTAAGATGTTTTCCGACAAGTTCAAGGAGTTGACTACGATGAGACTTTCTCACTCGTAGCGATGCTAAGAGTCTGTTAAAATTATATTAGCAGTTCCTGCATTGTTTATGAAATCTTGCAGATAGGATGTCAAAACATTGCTTCCTCGATGATTTTCTTGAGGAAAGGTTGTATGTGATACAACCAGAAGGTTTTGTCAATCCTAAAAGATGCTAACAAGTATGCAAAGCTCCAGCAATCCTTCTAAGGACTGGAGTAAGCATATTGGAGTTGGAATATACGCTTTGATGAGATGATCAAAGATTTTGGGTTTATACAAAGTTTATGAGAAACTTGTATTTCCAAAGAAGTGAGCGGGAGCACTATAGCATTTCTGATGAGTATATGTTGTTGACATATTGTTGATCGGAAATGATGTAGAATTTTTGGAAAGCATATAGGGTTATTTGAAAAGTGTTTTTCAATGGAAAACCTGGATTAAGCTACTTGAACATTGAGCATCAAGATCTATAAGGATAGATCAAAATCGCTTGATAATACTTTCAAATTAGTGCATACTAGTGACAAGATTTTGAAGGAGTTCAAAATAGATCGGCAAAGAAGGAGTTCTTGGCTGTGTTATAAGGTGTGAGTATTGAGTAAGACTCAAGACCTGACCATGGCAGAAGAGAGAGAGAAAGGACGAAGGTCGTCCCCTATGCTTTAGATGTAGGCTCCAAAGTATGCTATGCTATGTACCGCACCTAAAGTGTGCCTTGCCATGAGTCAGTCAAGGGGTACAAGTGTGATCTAGGAATGGATCATAAGACAGCGGTCAAGGTTATCCTTAGTAACAAGTGGACTAAGGAATTTTCTCAATTATGGAGGTGGTAAAAGAGTTCGTCGTAATGGGTTACGCCAATGCAAACTTTGACACTAATTTGGATGACTCTGAGTAGTAGACCGGATTCGTATAGTAGAGCAATTATTTGGAATAGGTCCAAATAGCGTGTGGTAGCTGCATCTAGGAGATGACATAGAGATTTGTAAAGCACACACGGATCTAAAAGATTCAGACCCGTTGACTAATAACCTCTCTCACAAGCGAGATATGATCAAACCCAATGGGTGTTGGATTCATTACAATCACATAGTGATGTGAACTAGATTATTGACTCTAGTGCAAGTGGGAGACTCTTGGAAATATGCCCTAGAGGCAATAATAAGATGGTTATTATTATATTTCCTTGTTCATGATAATTGTCTATTGTTCATGCTATAATTGTATTAACTGGAAACCGTAATACATGTGTGAATACATAGACCACAACATGTCCCTAGTGAGCCTCTAGTTGACTAGCTCGTTGATCAATAGATGGTTATGGTTTCCTAACCATGGACATTGGATGTCATTGATAATGAGATCACATCATTAGGAGAATGATGTGATGGACAAGACCCAATCCTAAGCATATCACAAGATCGTGTAGTTCGTTTGCTAAAACTTTTCTAATGTCAAGGATCATTTCCTTAGACCATGAGATTGTGCAACTTCCGGATACCATAGGAATGCTTTGGGTGTGCCAAACGTCACAATGTAACTGGGTGGCTATAAAGGTGCATTACGAGTATCTCCGAAAGTGTCTGTTGGGTTCGCACGAATCGAGACTAGGATTTGTCACTCTGTGTGATGGAGAGGTATCTCTGGGCCCACTCGGTAATGCATCATCATAATGAGATCAATGTGACTAAGTAGTTAGTCACGGGATCATGCATTATGGAACGAGTAAAGTGACTTGCTAGCAATGAGATTGAACAAGGTATTGGGATACCGACGATCGAATCTCGGGCAAGTAACGTACCGATTGACAAAGGGAATTGTATACGGGATTGCTTGAATCCTTGACATTGTGGTTCATCCGATGAGATCATCGTGGAACATGTGGGAGCCAACATGGGTATCCAGATCCCGCTATTGGTTATTAGCCAGGGAGCTATCTCGGTCATGTCTGCATGATTCCCGAACCCGTAGGGTCTACACACTTAAGGTTCGGTGATGCTAGAGTTGTTATGGGAATTAGTGTGCAGTTACCGAATGTTGTTTGGAGTCCCGGATGAGATCCCGGACGTCACGAGGAGTTCCGGAATGGTCCGGAGGTAAAGATTTATATATGGGAAGTCCTATTTTGGCCACCGGAAAATGTTCAAGATTTTTCGGTATTGTACCGGGAAGGTTCTAGAAGGTTCCGGAGTGGGGCCCACCTGCATGGGGGGACCCACATGAACGTGGGTAGTGGGGGAAAGGCCCCACACCCCTGGTCAAGGTGCACCAAGATCCCCCCTTAGAAGGAATAAAATCATATCCCGAAGGGATAAGATCAAGATCCCTAAAAAGGGGGGATAACAATCGGTGGGGAAGGGAAATGATGGGATTTCTTTCCTCCCACCTTTGCCAACGCCCCAATGGACTTGGAGGTCAAGAAACCAGCCCCCTCCACCCCTATATATAGTGGGGAGGCGCATGGGAGCTTCACCCCTTGCCCCTGGCGCAACCCTCCCCCTCTCCAACTCCACCTCCTCCTCAGTAGTGCTTGGCAAAGCCCTGCTGGAGAACCACGAGCTCCACCACCACCACGCCGTCGTGTTGTCGACGTTCTCCCTCAACTTATCCTCTCCCCTTGCTGGATCAAGAAGGATGAGACGTCCCCGGGCTATACGTGTGTTGAACGCGGAGGCGCCGTTCGTTCGGTGTTAGATCGGATCTTCCGCGATTTGAATCGCCGCGAGTACGACTCCCTCATCCGCGTTCTTGTAACACTTCTGCATCGCGATCTTCAAGGGTATGAAGATGCACTCATCCTCTCCCTCTCTTGTTGCTAGAATCTCCATAGATTGATCTTGGTGATGCATAGAAAATTTTTTTGCACTGCGTGAAGTAGTTGAACTTCTAGGGCATGTCTGTTTTGAATTTCACTCTATTTCACTTTATTATATTTTTCTTATATGAAATACACACCATGTAGTACGTGGACTTCCGGTTGTTATCACTTTGAACTTCTCTCTGGTTTGAGAGAATTATTTTAAAACACAGAAAACAACATTTTTAATGTATTTTTGGACATCTAAATACACAACAAAGTTCTCTCACAAGAATTTTTTGAACTTTTCCTCGCAGAGCACTTGGACTTCTAGCAACCATTTTTTTCATTTATGAGTTGTTTTTAAAAGTGCAAAAAATTGCGTTGTGTTTTTTATTTTTTGAACAGGTAAATCCTAGGTTTTAATAAACTCTGAACTTCTCTGTTATTTCAATATGAACTTCACCTTTTTATATTTTGAGTAAAGAATTGTATTCGATTTTTATATGGAAAAAATCGAACATGGAAATACAAGGTGAACCTCTCTCGCAAGATTTTTTGAACTTCTCCGGACAGAGCACTTGAACTTCTTTCAACAACCTTTTAAGCTTTTATTTTTCTATACTTTTATTCTCACCTGAAATGCATTCCTTTTAGTACTTGAACCTCTCATTGTTTCACTATGAACTTCTGTCGCATTTTTGTGTATACATCGAATTACACGCAATTGAAAGTCGGACGCCATTTCTTGCCATTTTAAAACGTGTAATTGGAGGTCGGACATCACGCAATATTAATTATGAACAACATACACCAATTTGTTTTAACCGTTTTTCGAAATAGAGTGTGTGATATACCCTTTGGAATAGAGCATAGGATATACCGTTTGGAAAGTTTTTTAATACATTATGAAACTCTCTCACACAAATTCCTGAACTTTCCCGGGCCGAGCACTTGAACTTCTAGCAACAAAAAATTTACCTTTTTATTTTATTTTTCTCATACGAAAGTAACGAAACACAGACCATGCAGTACGTGAACTTCTGGTTGTTATCACTTTGAACTTCTCTCTGGTTTGAGAGAATTATTTTAAAACACCAACAATAACATATTTTATTTGTGTTTTTGGACATCTAAATACACGGTGAACCTATTTCAGAAGAATTTTTGAACTTTCTAGTGCCGAGCACTTGAACTTCTAGCAACAAAACTTTTAGCCTTGACTTTTCATTCTTTTTTTCATATAAAATGCACACCGTGTAGTACGTTAACTTCTGGCAGTTATCAACCTAAACTTCTTTCGGTTACGTGAAAATATCTGAGTTTTTTATAGGCATTAAACCACTCCACCTTTTTTATTTGAACTTCATTATGTATTTTTTAGAAATGTAATAAACGTTGTACAACTTCTTGGTAATTTCAAACTGAACTTCTTGGTTTACTCGTTAGTAACGGGAAAAATTCGAGTTTTTGTAATAAACATTGAACCGCTCCATTTTTTGAAATTGAACTTCTTGGTTCATTATTTAGTAACGAGGAAAATGAAAGTTTTTATTTATATCGAACTTCTCTATTTTTGTAATTTGTACTTCTTCATTATTTCTTTGAGTAACGAAATATCCTAGTTTTGTAATAAATATTGGACCATCGGTTATTTAAATTTGAACTTCTAGATTTCTTTAATTTTAGAAATGATGAAAGTCATTTTCTATAGTTTTTGAACTTCTCTATTTTAAGAATTTGAACTTCTTATTTTTTTTGTTTTTAGAAATGGTGAAATATCCGATTGTGAGTGCTCTTTTATTTTTGAACTGCTATGTTATTTTAGTTTGACCTTCTGGGTTTTTTATACTTGATGATATGTTTTTTGTTACAAATATGAATGACTCTGTTATTTTAATTCGATCTTTTTGAGTATCTTTTTTCAATAACAGGAAAATCCATGGGAATTTTTTTCTACAGCCATAACATTTTCTTTGAACTCTCCAACTTATTAAATTTTAACTTCGAGAGTTAATATTTTCTAGGTGACGTTTATTTTCTTCTTTGGTATCTAATCATCGAACCACTCCATTTTTTTTAATTTGAACTTCCTGGTATATTCTTTAATAACTGGTGAAATTCGAGTTTTGTAATAATCATCGAACCGCTCTGTTATTTAAATTTTAACTACTAGCTTTTTAAAAAATTGGGCAAAATTTGTTTCTATTTACCTTTTTGAACTACTTTGTAATTTTTTTATTTGAACATTGGGTCTAGTGCCCCATGTTAAATAATTATGTGTACATTTTTTTGGCGACACATGAATGGAGAAAAGATTCTAACAAGATACATTAACTTGCTTCATATTTTTTAACTTTCATTTTTATTTAAATTTCAACTTTTTGAAAATTTCCAGATGGATGTAATGGGGTTCCAGAGAAACATCAATGGAGCACTAGTTCTCTGAGAAAAGGAAATAAAGGAAAACAAAAAATCCTTCTACCGTAGATGTCCCAACATAGTACATGCCCCACCACGTCTTGAACTAGTAGTCTCAATTAAAAAATACAACTAGTACTACTATAGCTTGTTGAACTACTATAAGCAAAAGCCTGTCCTCGTTTGCAAGCAACCGCGCGCATGGGCGAGGGAGAAGGCGTGTAGTAGTAAAATCAAGCTTCTCCTTGTTGTACGAGTTGACGCGACACATCATAGCACTGGCCCCACATGCTTGCCTCCAAACTTGGCTGAAAGACCTGCAGTGTACAATATATTTGCTGCAATCTCTAACATTTACCCACCACAAATTAAAATATATATTCCTGTCTTGACCAGATGAGCGTGCAAACTACAATCACCAGGGTGGCAGGTGGGGCCAGAAGACTATTTTAATTTTTTTTAAACTTTGAGACGACCACATAGCATGGAGCCGACCCCAACGATTTTAAGCTTACATGCACGGTACACGCTACCCTAGACTACTCTACACATGAAACTGCCACACGAGCGTCCGGGCTGTGCTTGGCTCTTTGCCTCTTCGGGAAGTCGAATAATGATGGAGTACTACTGCACTGTAGGAGTACTACAGTACGCTTCTGGCCATCTAACACCGATTGAACTGCTGCATGTCCACCGCGTGTGGGAGGGAGAGCGTGTAGCGAAAGCTTCTCCTAGTCTTGCCAGCCACCACGCTCATGGGTGAGGGAGGGACGCTCCTGCCTTTGTGTGTATGACATGTGGGCCCGACAGGTGGGTGGCCAACCTGTCATACAACCGAAGGTAGGTGCAGTTAAGTCCACGAGGGAGAGGATAATCAAACTTCTCGTTGATGTACGAGTTGACGTGACACATCAAAGCACTGCACTCGATATATTTCAATAATTTGCGTTTACCGATGCATTAATTACAATGCATGCGTGCATGCCGTGACTCTCCTTTTGATACTTGCATGTGTTGATTTAATGCACCTTCAAGTAGTATAGATATGTGACGGTAAAGCTTTGTAATGCCCCGGCCCAAGCGAGAGATGGTTGTGCACGAGGAGGGAGAGATCATGCAGACGGAACAGGACCCAACGATGGAGCTCTCTAAGGTCTCGATGGACCTCACCGTGCTCCATTGCCCCTTGTGCCTCTGCCCCTTGACGCCTCTAGTGTATGAGGTTTGAATACACCTCGTCCATTCGGCTGATTGAGCAAGGTGCATGTTTCTTGATTGATGTGCTGTTCGATTGATTTTTGCAGTGCAAGGGAGGGCACCTGGCCGGCACGGACTGTTGCGTTGAGCGCCCCGGGAACAAGCGGCAGTGCCAGAAGTGCGAGCACGGCGGTGGCTTCGACATGCGGAACACAGTGGTGGACGTCGTCCTTTCGTCGGTGAGGGTGGAGTGCCCACACGAAGGCTATGGGCTCTACGTCACTTACCACAAGCTCGCCGATCACCAGAGCGTGTGTCCGCTCGTGGCCTGCAAATGCCCGTGCCGTCTGCTCGAGGTTACGAAGGCCGCCTGGCGCTCTACCACCACATCAGCACCGCACATCCCTTGCCCGTGCACAGGATCCAGTACGGCAAGGTGCTCCAGCTGCAAGTGCCACTGTCGAAGCCACGGCTCTTGTTGTTTGCGGAGGAGTACGGCCGCGCGTTTTTCTTGGTCGGTGGCGTGCTCGACATTGGCATGCCTATCGCCGTGTCGGTCATCTGCATCAGAGCGAGGGCTTCCCCACTGCCGCACTACGTGGCCAAGCTGTGGGCGAACGGCCCGCCGGGGGAGCCCAAAGGCATGACCGACGCCATCAAGGTGGAAATGGAGGTGACAAGCAGCAAGGATCCCGGCGACGTCGCCGTGCAGGAGCTGACCTTCTTCATAGTTCCGCCCAAGCTGCTGGCCAGGGCTAAGCTGGTGTCCTTCCACATTCAGATTGACAAGCTCACGTCCTAAATGTTTCTATAGTGCCTTCTGTTTATCTTAGTAATATGCTAATATAGGAATTACCTCAGTCTACTTTAGCTTAAGAATTGGTGGGTTTTGGTGGCGATGCAGCAATTACTTCGACTTCAGATCAGTAATTTCCAACAGTCGAACGGATATTTTGTGTCTGTTGGATATAAAGTTCCTTTGGGTAAGAAGTACTACTTGTCATCAAAATGGATAAAAGGAGATGTATGTAGACGTATTTCAGTTCTAGATACGCCCCTTTTTATCCATTTTGATGACAAGCACTCCCTCCATTCCACAATACATGCCTTCCATTTGTCAAAATATAGATGTATCTAGACATGTTTTAGTATATAGGTACATCCATTTTTGGACAAATGGAAGTCAAGTAGAGTAGTATTTTGGAACGGAGGGAGTATATGCTTGTTTGTTCATGAAGTGTTTCATACTTGTGCGAGTTGATGCAACACATCAAAGTAGTACTACTACTAGTAGTACTCCCTCCGACCCTAATTTCTCTGCACATAAGTCGAGGCGCAGATACCAAGCAGGGCCTGGTTGTGTTGGACAACTCACCGGACTGCGCACCAGGCAGACGAAGATCGTGTCGTGTTGGTGTCGTGTGCGGCCCGCACATTAACCAAAACCTCACGCCTCCAGCTTAGCCTCCGTGTTTTAAACTTCTCAATCTCAAGGCCAAGGAGCAACGTGAATCCTATGATAGAGCCAATCGGATGGTTGAGAACACTAAAATTCGTAGCTACAGATGCATGTGTGACTCCCAGATGCAGAGGCCAGGGGTCATCATCCTCCTTTTCGAGAAAAAATAGATGCATGTGTGAGAGGACGAGTGCGTGCATGCACCTCTTCTCTTCCTATATAACGTACTAAACTCAGAGTACAAGTTTTTGTGGGTGGCACGATGCTGCGTGCGAGAAGTCCCGAGAGATAGGTTTAATGCGTCTGAAAAAAGACTAGCCTATAGCTCGCCACGCGGCTATTCCTGTCGAACGCCCCATTAGCCGTAAGATATGTATACGACGGTGCCAGTTATTGCACATACATAGCAGTAGAAAAAGAACTACCATGGCATATGCTACACCACAGCCGAGAACACGTGCCCACGTAACGCTATCCGGGAATAGGCCGCACTTCGAAACTAGAACCGTCAATAAATTTTGAGCTTGCATCTCGTCACATTCCAAATTACTACTACTACCACGCTATATTGAATTGCAAACCTGTTCACACCGATCACAACCTAAACGGTTTCCCACTTAGGAGCGTATTAGTACTGAGTTATAAAAACTACTATGCCAAGATGACTGCACATTCCTCCTCAACTCCTCATCCACAAAAACAAACAATTCATTCAACATCCTTCCCTTGCGTCTGTCATGGCCAGCGTGAGTTATGGGTTAAGAGATTACCACCAGGGAGAGGCGAGCATGGAAGCGGAAGCACGAGAGATGTCCCGCCTCGCTGCGAAAGCAGCCGACATGTCCCGCCGCACGGAAGTAGCAGCACAGAGGTCCTGCCATGCCGCCGAAGCAGCACGGAGGTCACGCCGCACTGTCGATGTAGCACACTGGTCTGGCCATGCCGCGGAAGCAGCAGAGATGTCCCGCCGCACCGCGAATGCAGCAGAGATGTCCCGCCATGCCGCGGCGGCCTGGGAAAATGTCTCGTGGGCAGGCGATGACTCTTACAGGCGCATGCATGCGATCGTCCATAGCCAGATGGATCAGATCTCCGGCTGGGCGAGGTTGCAGGACGACATGAAAGCCTCGTTTGAACAGGCTACCGGCGTCCTCCGGCAACTAAGGGAGGGCAATGAGAGGCTCCGGGCCAAGCGCGACCTGCTGAGGGCGAAGATTGTCTGAAGTGCGGACCAACAGGAGGAGACCAGTGCCTTGTTGAAGAGGATCGACGTCATCGTCAAGAAACTTATGGACGAGAATGACATGCTCCGCATCGAGCGCCAAAGGCTGGTGGAGGAAACGGTGGATGTTCTCAAGCACCGTCTTGAGGACACGAAAGAGCTCATCGCCGCTCGCCGCGGAGACTAGTTCCCGCGGCCTGCAGAACCACATCAAGAAGGTAGAGATCAACGAGCCAGATCCTTGTCTTCCTTCTTCTTTTTCCCTTGTGTATTTCGAGCATAGCCGCATGTGGCTTTTTTAATTATCTTCCTAATTATGTAAGACAATGAATCGTCCTTATATATTCATCAGTCTTGCTATAAGTCGGAGTAGATGCTATATAGGTCCGTTGGATCTTACATCAAGATCTGTGCTTTCAGATTTTCTTTTTTCTCTCTTAAATCTCAGTCGAGTGAGACATAGCCACGCCATTAAACAGAGGCTTAGGCACCATTAATGGAGACCTTGGGAGAGAGGTGGAAGGCAGATGGAGGTTAAAGGGCTCTCCTCCCGATAAGCACGCGCAGGGGTCTGATCGCACGCCTCCCGTACTCAAATAGCTACCTTGCACGGCGCCTCCTAGCTAATAAAAAAAGGGGACACGTGGCGGCACGTAAATGGTAGTAAATAGAACGCCCACAGTTTCAATAATACTTGTGTTTCCGATTGTAACGTGACAACACTTGTTCCAAAATGACTTCGTTGATTGTTAATGTGTGCGCCTTCGCAAATCGGACTACAAAATTACCACAACATGTTGGTGCCATGTCATGGCACCAAGCCAAGTTTCATTATTTTCATGCGTGTTTTGGATTTACAGGAATTAAAAAACTAAGTTTCTCAATGTTTCCAGCCCAGCCACGACGCCCAGAATTTTGAATTTCATTCCCATTTCTTGCATGGAACCCAGAAATTTACCCGAGGACACACATGTGATTTTTCAACCAACTTTGGTGCACTGGAGCATGTGCTTGTATTTCAAATTTGAATTATGCACACAAAGGTTACACGTTCCTCTCGTAACCACGAGCCTTCTTGAGAGAAGCTCCGATTTGCAAGAAGCTTATACCAAAATTTGTTCCTATTCGCCAATTTTTTACCACGGCATGGTACTACCATGACATGACACCATGCCAAGTTTCATGATTTTAAAACCAAGTTTCTCAATGTTCTCGACCGAGCCACGATGCCCAGATGTTTGAATTTTATTCTCATTTTTTGCATGGGACCTAGAAATTCACCCGAGGACATAGATGTGATTTTTCAACCAACTTTGGTGCACGGGAGCATGTGCTTGTAGTTCAAATTTGAATTATGCACATTAAATGACCAAAAACTCAATTAATGTATAAAAAAGGCCAAACGAACCCGGAATAATTCCAAAATTTAACAGGGCACTCATGTAGTTCTATGTTGCATTTGTAAATAAACTCAAGGGGGACAACGTATATTGTTTCGCACTCAAAGGTGGCACGTTCCCTCTCAGAACCACGAGCCTTCTTGAGAGAAGCTTCAGTTTGCAAGAAGCTTATACCAAAATCTGTTCGTATTCGACCAATTTTTTTACCACAACATGGTAGTACCATGACATGACACCATGCCAAGTTTCATGATTTTCAGACGTGTTTTGGATTTACAAGAATTTTAAAACCAAGTTTCTCAATGTTCTCGGCCAAGCCACGATGCCCAGATGTTTGAATTTTATTCTCATTTCTTGCATGGGACCTAGAAATTCACCCGAGGACATAAATGTGATTTTTTAACCAACTTTGGTGCACGAGAGCATGTGCATGTAGTTCAAATTTGACTTATGCACATTAAATGACCAGAAACTCAATTAATATATAAAAAACGACAAATGAAACTGAAATAATTCCAAAATTTAACAGGGCACTCATGTAGTTCTATGTTGCCTTTGTTAAGAAACTCAAGGGGGGAAGCGTATATCATTTCACACTCAAAGGTGGCACGTTCCCTCTTAGAACCACGAGCTTCCAAATCGGCCCAATTTTTTTACCACAACATGTTAGTGCCATGACATGACACCATGCCAAGTTTCATGATTTCCAGGCAAGTTTTGGATTTACATGAATTTAAAATCTAAGTTTCTCGATGTTCTTGGCCGAGTCACGACGCCCAAATGTTTGAAATTCATTCTCATTTCTTCCATGGGACCTAGAAATTCAACCAAGGACACACATGTGAATTTTCAACCAATTTTGGTGCACCGGAGCATGTGCATGCAGTTCAAATTTGGATTATGCATATTAAAAGTCCAGAAACTCAATTAATGAATAAAAAGGCCAAATGAACCCGAACTAATTCCAAAATTTAACAGGGCACTCATATAGTTCTATGTTGCCTCTGTAAAGAAAATCTAGGGGGAGGCAGCGTATATCGTTTCGCACACAAAGGTGACACGTCCCCTCTCGGAACCACGAGGCTTGTTGAGAGAATCTCCGGTTTTGCAAGAAGCTTATACCAAAACTTGTCCCAATTCAGCCAAAAATTATACATATGAAAACAGGGTTTAGATTATCCCGAACATCTCGCTACCTAAACCAATAATGTACTATGATTTGAATTTAACATAAAATGGATACAAATATTTGAATTGGAGATCGTATGGTACATGTAGTTCATAGTGAAATATGATTACTGCTATATGCATGTTTTTTTGGTATCAAGATAATATTTAAATTACTGTATAACTTGACAGCAATCGTATTCAAATAAGGAAAATTGATTCAAATTTAGTCCATATGGTAGACGACAATATATATGTTCACATGGTGGAGTAAAATGTTCATATATGATGGAAGATCAAAATGTACGACTACATCAATTATAAACCGCAAGGTCACCTAACGATATATTCGAATTCAACATAACATGGATTCAAAATTGAAATTCAAGATCTGGCATTTTAATCATATAAAAGGGACATTACTCTTTCTTTTGGTGGGAATTGATTTGTTTTTGTTGTTGTTGAGGAAGTGCGAATCGATTTGGTCTTGTGCAGGGTAATCTTGTTCTCCCGATTTTTTAAACATTTTTCTTGTAGTTTTTTCAATGGCATCTATAGCAATATAGTAAAAGGGGATATGACTCTCTTGTGTCTTGTATGAATTGTTTTTTTACACGTTAAGTTTGTTCTGTCGAACAAGGAATCTGCACCTTGTTATCCCGAAATTTTCAAGCTCGAGTATCTTTTGTCTCACGTGCTTTAAAACTCCAGCCTCTTCAACCCGTGCTGCGCCTTGTTATCCCGAAATTTTGATGCGCGCGAAAACTCCCTCCTCATCCGAAATCGGCCCCGCAGCCCAGACACGCGAAATCCCCCTTCTACCCCTCAGCCGGAAATGAACTCCCCGTCATGGTGTCAAAACCGGTGAGGGTACGCTGGTAACTTACCCTACATTTTAGACAAGCGCGTCCCTAAGCTTGGCTCCCCCTCCCCCTTCGCCCCCCATTCGTACACCGAGGCCGCCAAAACCCACGAAACCCCACACTCCTCCGTTGGTCTCCCGACCGCCGCCCAGCCGGAGACTCTTCCCTGACTACGTCGTCCACCACAATAGCTCGCCGTCCCTCATCCACCGCATTAGATGAGGACCCGTCGTCGATCTCGTCGTCCCGCCGGATCAGCCGCCCCGTCCTCCACCTCCAAGGAGCTGCCCCGACATTCGCCTCGTCTATCGCGCCACCTCAATCCCCACAGCACCGTCTTGACCTGCCCCACCGGAACCGTAGCACCCTGACCAATTCCTTTGATGAAGCCGAGGCCAACTCAGCGCCACGAAGGAGGTTCTGCACTCACCACTGCATTTTATCTTTTATTCGATCTGACGAGGCTGCTGGTGCTCGATACCGAGCAGACATGGCGGGTCTCCATTGACGGTGCCGTCGCCGGCCACATCATCCACGGTGTCTCTCCCCCATGTCGTTGCTTCCTCGGCGGCAACTTCCACAACGGCACTAGCTGCAGCTACTCCAGCTCTCGCTTCGCGCTCTGTTTCGTTCTTCTTTGTCGGTCGTATTGCTTTGACTTTGTTCTTGCTTTTGTTCATCTTTGTTGCTCTGCTCTTGCTCTCGCTTGCTGCTTGCTGCTTCTGCTGCTGCACGACCTCCGCAGCTATAGGAGTTCTTGCTTTAACACTCGCGCTCGTGGTGCTCTTGCATGACTTGCTCTCTGCTAGTGCGTTCCTCGCTCGGCGTCTGCTGATTTAGATCATCGCTTTCTCGCTACTAGTGCTCAAACGCCCTAAACATCTATTGCAATGCTCTACTATTAGTTCAATCAGTTTCGACTGTAACGTTCATTTTATTGATTAAGTTCGAGTGAGCAGTACTTACAAAGATCTGTCGGAGTGGCCGTGGCTGCTGATGCGTTTACATCTAGCACTTTTGGTGATGTATTTACATCATCTATTGCGATGATATTAGGGTCCCACTTTAGATTAACGTTATCATCTTTTCTTGCTTCACCTCGCTGCCAGTACACCTCACGGAGCTGCTCCAACGACGGAACCATCCATCACAATGAGCAAGTACCCTCGGCGCCGTTTCCAGAGGCCTCGGATCTTCTTCCCCGCCTCCGACAGTCACACCAGCATCACCATCCTCCATGTCCAACCCAATGATGATGAGGTCCACAAGGCTATGCCAAAGAGGTTGTACACTCGTCGCATCACTTTGTTACTCTGCATTACTTTGTTACTCTGCATTTTTTTGACAGAAAGATTGTAAGGGAACCCCCTACAGTATAATTGGTGCAACAAACCCAATTTGCAAGTACCATGCCTTGAACCTGGGTGGGTGGGAAGGCATCA
The DNA here is from genome assembly GCA_021437245.1 of Aegilops speltoides. NCBI lineage: Eukaryota > Viridiplantae > Streptophyta > Magnoliopsida > Poales > Poaceae > Aegilops > Aegilops speltoides. The sequence goes on from CM038143.1 coordinate 291,825,082, forward strand.
GCCCCTTCCCACCACTAGGCTATGCCTTAGTCTGCATTCATGTCGATCCCTCAGGAATCCTTTGCTATGGAACTACTATTCGTGCATTTGGTTAGATGGAGTGGAGGAAAGCAAAATTGGAGGATTTTTTTCCCTTTGGTGTCTCTTTCAAAGAAAAAATGTAGGAATTTTATTCACTTGGATGTCCTTTTCAAATTAATATGCATGAAGAACAGAACTAATTGCATTACTGGCATAATAAGATTCTTATTTTTTCATTTTCACGTGGTTTGACTTTAATTTGACCACGTTTCTCCATTCCTGTGTTCTTCCAATTCATGTGAACCAAACACCCAGGTTGACTGAAATCCTATGTTTCCAAATGCTCTTTTTGGCACGTGCATTCCTATCCTATTCATGTGTTTTTCCTGTCCCTGCATTTATAGAATGATCCAATTCTAAGGAGCCCTTACAAATTTACTTCATTTTCAGATAGGTGTCAAAGAAAACTCTATGTGTTATGTCCTGCTCCTGCCATGCCGTCATCCACCCCACCTGAGGTGCACCATCGACAGAAGCGTTCACTTCAGCAGAGATCCCCCCTGCAGACTTTCTTTCGCCGCCTCAGACCATCTTCCCCGTTGCCGGCAACCATGCCAACTGCATTACCATCATCGACTGAGCAGATGAACCTGAGGACTACACAGTTCCGGAAGAGAGGTCGCAGTCTTTCGTGTTTGCTTGCGTTATACATCGGTTATTATTACCTGCTACTTTATCATTCAAACTTGAGTTTTGAAATGCCCGTGGGTCTCATATCGAGGCAGCAACAGTATCTGTCTACTATCTCGTTCATCTGGGGTCTTCTATGTGGTTCATGTTGGGTGGGCAACAAACAATGGATGATTCATTGTCTATCTTTTTAAACTGAAGCTATAATCTACCTGCTATCATTAGTTTTGGATCCATCCACTCATTTGCTACCATTCACCCCTTAGGCCTTACAAAATCTAACTATTTTTTTATTATGCATGTCAGATATTGTACACAATCATACTGAACATGTAGAGAAAAAGAGAAGACCGTTGCATGGGAATATAATGTCATGCAGACGCCGCTCCATGGTGGGCGAAGTGGGCCCCCTCCTGCATTTCCAGATTGTATTCCATAGGAAGATAACTATTCAAATGGGGATTCAGAAGGAGCCGACCAAGTCTGTTTACCACCTGAGGTGTTTGCCCTAACCTGGCATACTGATGTTGGTCATATCATGCATATGGCGCCTCGCATTGCTTACATTATACATCTTATATGTCATCAGCTTAGTTTAGATTTGCTTTGTGTGAATGCCACCTGTTTGGTTTCTATATCATACTCCCACCATTCCTAAATATTTGTCTTTTTAGAGATTTCAACAAGTGACTACATCTGAGAACAAAATGAGTGAATCTACACTCTAAAATATGTCTATATACATCCGTATGTGGTAGTCCATTTGAAATCTCTAAAAGATAAATATTTAAAACGTATGAGTATATGGGAATTATGCAATGCCATCTTCTTTAGCTAGGCATCATATACGTGAATCATGCAATGCCATCCTGTTTAGCCAGTCATCGTATATGTGAATTGTATCATGCCATATTTTCTTCCATAATGTATTCCATTTGTCAACAATGTTTATACATTCATCTACTCCTCATGTGCATCAGCCATTTGAGTCGGTCATTGGAAAATCTGGAGTGAAAACAAGGTCTTCTGAGCAGTCAGTGCTACCTGTTGATGCAGATTTCTTGCTGGTTACAAATAGCTCCTCAGAGGAGGATTCAAAGACAGATGACCAGTCGTATCCCCCCCCCCGAGGTGCATGCTCTAACTTGGCTGGGTTATATTGCTCATATCATGCATATGGTGTCTTGCTTTGCCATGCCATCTGTTTAGATTAGACATGCTTTGTGTGAATGCCTCATGTTTGCTTTCTATATCAGATATGTGAGTTATGCAATGACATGTTTTTTAGCCAGTTATCATATATGTGAATTATGCACCGCCATGTAGCCAGGAATCATATATGTGAATTATCTCATGCCATCTTTTTTTTCATTACGTATTCCATTTGTCGACAATCTGTGTATATTGAACTACTCTTCATGTGTATCAGCCATTTGAGCGGTTATGGAAAAATCGGAGTGAAAACAAGGTCTTGAGCAGAGAAATGGTACTGTTGAAGCATATATCTCGATGGTTCTGAGGAGCTCCTCAGAGGAGGATTCAGAGACAGATGACCAGTCCTATATCCCACCTGAGGTGTATGCTCTAAGTTGCAATGTTTATATTTCTCATATGATGCATATGGTCTCTTGCATTTGCTTAGTTTAGACATCATATGCACAATATTGAATCCCATCTGCTTAGTTTAGAGATCATACATGCGAGTGCCAGCTGCTTAGTATATGAATCAATTATGTCAATTATATCATGCCATCCTGTATACTTAGACAACATGTATGTGAATTATTTCAGCCCAACCTATTTTAGAAAGACATCATATAGTTTTGTCATGTCATCCTTTTAGGTACTCATCATATGTTGAATTATGCCATTATATCCTGTTAAGTTATCCATCATATGTCTGAAACTGTGTCATGCTATCATGTTTAGTTAGGCATCATATATGTGAAATTGTGTAATGCTGTCCTGTTTGGTTAGACAACATATATGTGAATTACCACATCGGTCTATCATACAATGTCTGTACGTTCAATTTCTTTTCTTGTTTATCAGCCATTTGAATTGGAGGGGGTGATGGTAGTATCTAAGGGAGCAAAAACCCGTTCTTCACAAAAGACAGTGCTACCCGTCGATGCAGATAGAACCATGGTTGTACTGGCCCACAAACTAGCCCCACCACACATAATCGAGACTCTTCCAGATTGCACACTTACACGTTGGGCGAGAGAACCAGCTACAACCCATCTAACCGCAACCCAGTGGATAGTAACCCACTTCTAGTTGACAAAGCACCATGTCCACCACAGTACCCCACACGAGTAGTTTGTAAAGCTACTGCAGTGCCCAAAGCACGAAGACCACCACAGCTAACCCAAACTCCATGTTTAAAGCAGAAGAGCAACTGTTCTCAGGTCAGATTCCGTAGCTACGGTCCATACTCCTTTGTTGTTGCATCACTGTATTTACTCACACCAACTACTTCCGAATTTGAAGGATCCAATTGAAACTCCAATGGCGCAACAGGTATGTTTTAAACCTAGTTCTTTAACTGGATTGCTGTTCTAACTTCTTGCTCTATGTTGATTTTAGTTTAAGTTGTATAAACAGTTATGTTCTCATGTGATGCACATTACAAGTGCTGCCAATGTTGTGTAGTTTCTCACACTTATATTCTGTCTATGGTATTGTGTCTTGAAAATATATGAGTTGAACTGTGTCTCTATCTTGATTAGGCAACATAAACTAGAATGATATGGACAATACAGTGACCATAGTACATAGGTATATGTTTGTTTCATGCTGTTATCCTGTCCACCTTACTACTGAACCGGTTTACCAAAATGAGTTTCGTATACTACAAGCTAAACCTATGATGTGTCTGCTTCTTTCTCTTGTAGTATGCAAACAAAATATTGGAGAAGAGCACCCCACTATGCAATGTTAGAGAAAGTAATGTAGATAAGGTTCAAGATAGTGAGACAACCCTGTTGGTCTCCAAGAAAGGTGATAAAAACGATCTTGTAGATAGTGAGAAAACCCCACAGTCCTGCGTTGATGTAGTGTTCAAGTTCTTGGCGAGCATCACTGGCACAAGCTCTTCGAACTTCATTGCTGAATCACTTGGCTTCTTGATCTCAGCTACAAGTGAAAGGCATCGATCGGTTGTCTTTCTGGCAATAAGCCTAAGGTGAGGAAGTCCTTGCGAATTCAGATCGTACTTTCTTGTGCAAATGACAATTATTTGGAGGATTTAAGCGCCAAACAAGAGAAAGTTAATAAGCTTGCTAAGCATCTTGCCAGCATTATGGGTACCCAGGATATTGTTTATTGAGCTCTTCTGAAGTGGTTTCAGTTCTGGACTTGTTTTGCTGCGGCGTATATGCTGCTTTGTTCCCTATATTTGCACTGGTGGCAAACTTTGATGCCCATTGGATGTAATATGTGTAATAGCCTTGATAGCCTAGCATAAGTTGCTTGCTTATTTATTTCGTTGTTGTCTTGTTTATTTGTTTGCTTGTAGTCAGTGCAGTTCATTTTCCGTGGTTTGCTAGTGGCTGTAATAACCTATTTTTTAAAACTAGGCCACAATAACCATGGGCTACATATTTACTGTAGTTACAATGGGCCTCCTACCAGCCGTAGAAACAATGGGCCTTCTACGGGCCTGATACGTCTCCAACGTATCTATAATTTTTGATTGTTCCATGCTATTATATTACCTGTTTTGGATGTTTATGGACTTCACTATACACTTTTATATCATTTTTGGGACTGAAAAATTAACCTAGAGCCCAGTGTCAGTTTCTGTTTTTTTTCCTTATTTTTGAGTTTTACAGAAAAGGAATACCAAACGGAGTCCAATTGACGTGCCAATTTTTGACGATTTTTTGTGGACCAAAAGAAGCCCCTGGAGTGAAAGAGTTGGGCCCGGAGAGTCCCAGGCTGCCCACGAGGGTGGCCCGCGCGCCCACTTCCCCTGGCGCGCCCCCCTGCCTCGTGGACAGCCCGGAAACCCCCCCCCCCCCTGACGTGAGACCTACGCCAAAAATTCCTATAAATACTGAAACCTCCAGAAAATAACCAAGATTGGGAGTTCCGCCGCCGGAAGCCTCTCAGAGCCGCCAAAACCAACCGGGACCTGTCCAAGACACCGACTGGGGGGATCCTCATCGATGGCCATCTTCATCATCCCGACGCTCTCCATGACAAGGAGGGAGTAGTTCACCCTCGGGGTTGAGGGTATGTACCAGGAGCTATGTGTTTGATCTCTCTCTCTCTCTCTCATGTTCTTGAGGTGGTACGGTCTTGATGTATCACGAGCTTTGCTATTATAGTTGGATCTTGCGATGTTTCTCGCCCTCTACTCTCATGTGATGAATTGAGTTTTCCCCTTGAAGTTGTCTTGTCGGATTGAGTCTTTAAGGATTTGAGAACACTTGATGTATGTCTTGCCGTGCTTATCTGTGGTGACAATGGGATATTCACGTGATCTACTTGATGTATGTTTTGGTGATCAACTTGCGGGTTCAATGAACTTATGCATAGGTGTTGGCACATGTTTTTGTCTTGACTCTCCGGTTGAAACTTTGGGGCACTCTTTGAAGTACTTTGTGTTGGTTGAATAGATGAATCTGAGATTGTGTGATGCATATCGTATAATCATGCCCACGGATACTTGAGGTGACAATGGAGTATCTAGGTGACATTAGGGTTTTGGTTGATTTGTGTCTTAAGGTGTTTTTCTAGTACGAACTCTATGATAGATCGAACGGAAAGAATAGCTTCGTGTTATTTTACTACGGACTCTTGAATAGATCGATCAGAAAGGATAACTTTGAGGTGGTTTCGTACTCTACCATAATCTCTTCGTTTGTTCTCCGCTATTAGTGACTTTGGAGTGACTCTTTGTTGCATGTTCAGGGATAGTTATATGATCCAGTTATGTTATTATTGTTGAGAGAACTTGCACTAGTGCAAGTATGAACCTTAGGCCTTGTTTCCTAGCATTGCATTACTGTTTACGCTCACTTTTACCATTAGTTACCTTGCTGTTTTTATATTTTCAGATTACAAAACCTTTATCTATCATCCATATTGCACTTGTATCACCATCTCTTCGCGGAACCAGTGCACCTATACAATTTACCATTGTATTGGGTGTGTTGGGGACACAAGAGACTCTTTGTTATTTGATTGCAGGGTTGTTTGAGAGAGACCATCTTCATCCTATGCCTCCCACGGATTGATAAACCTTAGGTCATCCACTTGAGGGGAATTTGCTACTGTCCTACAAACCTCTGCACTTGGAGGCCCAACAACGTCTACAAGAAGAAGGTTGTGTAGTAGACATCAAGCTCTATTATGGCGCCGTTGCCGGGGAGGTGAGTGCTTGAAGGTTTATCTTTAGATCTTGCAATTGAATCTTTTTGTTTCTTGTTTTGTCACTAGTTTAGTCTACAAAAGAAAACTACAAAAAAATGGAGTTGAGTTTGTCTCATACGCTTCATCTTTTTAATATCTTTCGTAAGTATGATTAAAAGGAAAATTGTGCTCAAGTGCTAGAAGAAGAAGTCTATAAAATGTTTGGTACTAAATCTTTGAATGTTGAGCATGATTGCAACGTTGTTAGTATGAATTCCTTGAATATCCATAGTACTAATGATAATTGCACTAGTCATGATGAAAATATCTCTTATAAGCATGTCGATTTTTGTGGAGTGTATTGGGTTTGCAAGTACGCACCAAATAGGGAAGATAGATATTGCAAGAGCATAAGCATTTAGAAACTAAATTGTTGCAAGAAAGTCTTGATGTTTATGTTGAAAAATTCAATATTTTCTGCGATCCTTGTGAACTTTGCAATGAACATGGTCATTCAAATCTCCAATGCAAATTGTTTCATGACCGAATCGTGTCCAAAAATTGTGATAATTTGATTACCCTTGAGCATCATAAAGAGCTTAGTCTTGTTTTGGGGTATGAAGAAATGAAATGTATAACTGAGGGTATTCCAAAATTTAATCTTGATAGATTTCTTAATTTTGATCTACAGAAGATTTATATGTATTCTGCGGTGAATTGCATTGAAAATCCTTATATTCCCAATTACATAAAGAAAAGAAATCAAATAGAAGATGAAGAGAACACTAATGAAAGGTAAGAGACTTCCCAATATCCTCCTATTATTTCTTATGATGAATCAGGTAACGAGGAGGAGTATTCAACCAATCTCATCAATAAGGAGATCAGAGAAGAAGGTTGAACCCACACATAATGTGAAGAAGAAAAAGAAAAGATGGAGAAGCAAAGGTAAAAAGGTATCCCTCCTAAATGATGTTGCTCCTACTACTCATTGTGATCATGATAATTGCTATACTATTGGTGCTATCCATACTATTAATGATGAGAGTGATTATGCTTATGATATGAAAAGGCTCAAGCTTGGGGAAGCTATGTTTGATGAGGATGAAATATTTGAGAATATATTTGCTGAAATTAATGTTTGTCCCAAGCTTGGGGATGCTACATTTAATGAAGATGATATTTTTTAGCCTCCCAAGTTTTGATATGCAAAGTTGTTATGATGATAGCATGGCTCTTACCTATGATGATTATATTGATGAAAATGGGGTTGGAAGAGTGTCAACTTTAGGAAGTAATGATCCCATGATACGTCTCCAATGTATCTATAATTTTTGATTGTTCCATGCTATTATATTACCCCTTTTGGATGTTTATGGGCTTTATTTTACACATTTATATCATTTTTGGGACTAACCTACTAACCGGAGGCCCAACCCATATTGTTGTTTTATTGCCTGTTTCAGTATTTCGAAGAAAAGGAATATCAAACGGAGTCCAAACGGAATGAAACCTTTGGCATCGTGATTTTTTGGACGAATATCATCCTGGAGGCTTGGAGATCAAGTCAGAAGATACTCGAGGAGCCCAGGAGATAGGGGTCGCCCCCCCTACAGGGCGCACCCCCTGTCTCGTGGACCCCTCGAGCACCTCCCGAGCGACTTCTTTCGCCGATATATGCCTACGTACCCTAAAACCATCGAAAATCAAGATAGATCGAGAGTTTTGCTGCCGCAAGCCTCTGTAGCCACCAAAAACCTCTTGGGCGCCCGTTTCGGCACCCTGCCGGAGGGGGAATCCATCACCTGTGGCCATCTTCATCATCCCGACGCTCTCCATGACGAAGAGGGAGTAGTTCACCCTCGGGGCTGAGGTATGTACCAGTAGCTATGTGTTTGATCTCTCTTTCTCGTGTTCCCTCTATGGCACGATCTTGATGTATCCCGAGCTTTGCTATTGTAGTTGGATCTTATGATGTTTCTCCCCCTCTACTCTCTTGTGATGAATTGAGTTTCCCCTTTGAAGTTATCTTATCAGATTGAGTTTTTTGTGAGAACACTTGATGTATGTCTTGCCGTGCTTATCTGTGGTGACAATGGGATATCATGTGCTACTTGATGTATGTTTTGGTGACCAACTTGCGGGTTCCGCCCATGAACCTATGCATAGGGGTTGGCACACATTCTTGACTCTCCGGTAGAAACTTTGGGGCACTCTTTGAAGTACTTTTCTGTTGGTTGGATGAATCTGAGATTGTGTGATGCATATCGTATAATCATGCCCACGGATACTTGAAGTGACAATGGATTATCTAGGTGACATTAGGGTTTTGGTTGATTTGTGTCTTAAGGTGTTATTCTAGTACGAAGTCTTTAATAGATCGATCCGAAAGATTAACTTTGAGGTGGTTTCGTACCCTACCATAATATCTACGTTTGTTCTCCGCTATTAGTGGCTTCAGAGTGACTCTTTGTTGCATGTTGAGGGATTTTTATATGATCTATCTATGTTATTATTGTTGAGAGAACTTGCACTAGTGAAAGGATGAACCCTAGGCCTTGTTTCCTATCATTGCAATACCGTTTACGCTCACTTTTATCATTAGTTACCTTGCTGTTTTTATTATTTCAGATTACAAATACTTATATCTACCATCTATATTGCACTTGTATCACCATCTCTTCGCCGAACTAGTGCACCTATACAATTTGCCATTGTATTGGGTGTGTTGGGGACACAAGAGACTCTTTGTTATTTGGTTGCAGGGTTGTTTGAGAGAGACCATCTTCATCCTACGCCTCCTACGGATTGATAAACCTTAGGTCATCCACTTGAGGGAAATTTGCTACTGTCCTACAAACCTGTGCACTTGCAGGCCCAACAACGTCTACAAGAAGAAGGTTGTGTAGTAGACATCAAGCTCTTTTCTGGCGCTGTTGCCGGGGAGGTGAGTGCTTGAAGGTATATCTTTAGATCTTGCAATCGAATATTTTTGTTTCTTATTTTATCACTAGTTTAGTTTATAAAAGAAAACTACAAAAAAATGGAATTGAGTTTGTCCCATACGCTTCGTCTTTTTAATTCGTGAGTATGATGGAAAGGAAAATTGTGCTCAAGTGCTAGAAGAAGAATGCATTAAAATGCTTGGTACTAAATCTTTGAATGATGTGCATGATTGCAACGTTGTTAGTATGAATTCCTTGAATATCCATGATGCTACTGATATGCAAAGCCACAAGCTTGGGGAAGCTATGTTTGATGAATATGATATTTTTTGTCCCCCTAGTTTTGATGAGTGAATTTAATTTGATGATAGCATGCCTCCTATTTATGATGATTATATTGATGAAAGTGGGTTTGGAAGAGTGTCAACTTTAGGAAGTAGTGATCCCACTATTTTGGAGGATGTTGAATCTTATTGTGATGAACATGAAAGTGCATTTGGAAGAGTGTCAACTTTATTTAGAGATGATTCCACTATTTCGGAAGAGGTTCCAATTGATTATGAGAACAAATTTGCTACTATGATGATTATTGTGATGACTTGTATGCTATTAGGAATAATGATAACCATGAAACTTGTCATCATGATTTTAGTTTTCAACTGGATTATGCCTCACATGATAATTATTTTGTTGAGTTTGCTCCCACTACTATTCCGAATGAGAAGAATTTTGCTTATGTGGTGAGTAGTAGATCATGAAAAGAATGCTTTAGGTGCGGTTATATTGTTGAATTCATTCATGATGCTACTGAAAATTATTATGAGGGAGGAATATATGCTTGTAGGAATTGCAATAATGCCAAGTTTCCTCTCTATGTGTTGAAAATCTTGAAGCTATGCTTGTTTTGCCTTCCTATGCTTGCTGATTATTGTTCCCATAAGTTGTTTGCTCACAAAATTCCTATGAATAGGAAGTGGGTTAGACTTAAATGTGCTAGTCATATGCTTCATGATGCTCCCGTTATGTTTCAATTCTTATCCTTTATGTGAGCATCATTGCCATCATCATGCCTAGCTAGAAAGGCATTAAAGAAAAGCGCTTGTTGGGAGACAACCCAATATCTATCCTTACTGTTTTTTTGTGTCCACACGATTATTCTTCTGTAGTAATCATGTTTTATAGCTTTTGTTTCAGTAAAGTGCCAAGTCAGACCTTTAGGATAGCTTACGGTGATAGTTGTGTTGATCCTGCTGAAAATCAGAACCTTTTGCACCTAGTAAATTAGTTTTGTTAATTCACAGAAACGTGCTCCTGATCTGATTATTTTTGCTCTGGATTGGTACACAAATTTCTTAGTACCTCCTAATTTGGTAGAATTGTTGTGGTTCCAGAAGCATACGTTTGATACAGATTACTACAGACTGTTCTGTTTTTGACAGATTCTGTTTTCTATGTGTTGTTTGTTTATTTTGATGAATCTATGAGTAGTATCGAAGGGTATGAACCATATATAAGTTGGAGTACAGTAGATATTACACCAATATGAATTTAGAATGAGTTCATTACAGTACCTAAGTGGTGGTTTTATTTTCTTATACTAATGGAGCTTACGAGTTTTCTGTTGAGTTTTGTGTTGTGGAGTTTTCAAGTTTTGCGTAAAGATTCGATGGACTATGGAATAAGGAGTGGAAATAGCCTAAGCTTGGGGATGCCCAAGGCACCCCAAGGTAATATTCGAGGACAACCAAGAGCCTAAGCTTGGGGATGCCCCGGATGGCATCCCCTCTTTCGTCTTCGTTCATCGGTAACTTTACTTGGAGCTATATTTTTATTCACCACATGATATGTGTTTTGCTTGGAGCGTCATTTTATTTTGTTAGTATTTGCTTGCTGTTATTTAGAATAATGTTTTGCATCTTTAGTTTAAATAAAAAAGTCAAGGATAGCCTTTACCATGCTTATTTTGCTAGTATACATGTTGCTGTTTGAAAACAGAAAGTTTACCGCTGTTGCAAAAATTACCTAGAAAAGTCCGAGAACGGTATAATGTTGAAACCTTTTGCATAATGAGCTCTGATAAATTTACTACAGTGGGAGTTTTATTTCATAATTTTTGGAGTTAGGGAAGTATGGATACTTTTGCATTCTTTACAGACTGTACTGTTTTGGCAGATTGTTGTTATGTTTGCGTTGTTTGCATATTTTTGCTTGTTTAATGATTCTATTTGAGGATAGGAGTGTCAAATATGCAGAGGAATTTAGTATGAAATGTTGAATAATAATCTTAGTGATCTGTTACAGTAGAAAATGATAAGGTTTTGCATTGGTTTATACTAACCTATCTCACGAGTTCTTGTTGAGTTTGTTGTGGATGAAGCTTTTTGAGAAATAGAGAAACCATGATATGAGAGGAATTAAGGAAACATAAAAGTTCAAGCTTGGGGATGCCCAAGGCACGTCAATATAATATTTCAAGAAGTCTCAAGCATCTAAGCTTGGGGATGCCCCGGTAGGCATCCCACCTTTCTTCTTCAACAACTATCGGTTAGTATCGGTTGAGCCTAAGTTTTTGCTTCTTCACATGAGTTGCGCTATCCTTGCAATGTCATTTTATTTTGTTTTGCTTGCTGCTTGAATACAATACCAAGATCTGAAATTCTTTAATGTTAGAGAGTCTTCACATAGTTGCACAATTATTCGACTACTCATTGACCTTCACTTATATCTTTCGGAGTAGTTTGTCATTTGCTCTAGTGCATCACTTATATCTTTTAGAGCACGGCGGTGGTTATATGTTGCAGAAATTGCTAGTCTCTCATGCTTCACTTATATTATTTTGAGAGTCTTTTAGAACAGCATGGTATTTGCTATGGTTACAAAGTTGGTCCTAGAATGATGAGCATCCAAGTTGGGTATAATAAAAACTATCATAGAAAGTGAATTGGATGCTATGATCAATTTGATGCTTGATAATTGTTTCGAGATATGGAGGTAGTGATATTAAAGTTATGCTAGTTGGGTGATTATGAATTTAAAGAATGCTTGTGTTGAAGTTTGTGATTCCCGTAGCATGCACGTATGGTAAACCGCTTTGTGATGAACTTGGAGCACAATTTTATTTACTGATTGTCTTCCTTATGAGTGGCGGTCGGGGACGAGCGATGGTCTTTTCCTACCAATCTATCCCCCTAGGAGCATGCTCGTTGTGCTTCAATTTTTGATGACTTCTAAATTTTTGCAACAAGTATATGAGTTCTTTTGATTAATGTTGAGTCCATGGATTATACGCACCCTTTCACCCTTCCACCATTGCTAGCTTCTCTTGTACTGCGCAACTTTCGCCGGTACCATACACCCACCATACTCCTTCCTCAAAACAGCCACCATACCTACCTATTATAGCATTTCCATAGCCAATCCGAGATATATTGCCATGCAACTTTCCACCGTTCCGATCATATGACACACATTACTTTTGTCATATTGCTCTTTGCATGATCATGTAGTTGACATTGTATTTGTGGCAAGGCCACCTTCATAATTTTCATACATGTCACTCTTGATTCATTGCATATTCTGGTACACCGCCGGAGGCATTCATATAGAGTCATATCTTGTTCTAGCTTTGAGTTGTAAATCCATAAAAGTGTGATGATCTTCATTATTAGAGCATTGTCCTAGTGAGGAAAGGATGATGAAGACTATGATTCCCCCACAAGTCGGGATGAGACTTCGGACTTTACAAAAAGAGAAAAAGAAAAAAAAGAGAAAGGCCAAAAAAAAAAAGAGAAGGCCAAAGAAAAAAAGAAAAAAAGAAGAAAAGAGAAAAAAAATGAGACAAGGGACAATGCTACTATCTCTTTTCCACACTTGTGCTTCAAAATAGCACCATGATCTTCATGTTAGAGAGTCTCATATGTTGTCACTTTCATATACTAGTGGGAATTTTTCATTATAGAACTTGGCTTGTATATTCCAATGATGGGCTTCCTCAAAATGCCCTAGGTCTTCGTGAGCAAGCAAGTTGGATGCACCCCACTTAGTTTCTTTTATTGAGCTTTCATATATTTATAGCTCTAGTGCATCCGTTGCATGGCAATCCCTACTCACTCATATTGATATCTATTAATGGGCATCTCCATAGCCCGTTGATACGCCTAGTTGATGTGAGACTATCTTCTCCTTTTTGTTTTCTCCACAACCACCCTTCTATTCCACATATAGTGCTATGTCCATGGCTCACGCTCATGTATTGCGTGAAAGTTGATTTTTTTTGAGATTATTAAAGTATGAAACAATTGCTTGGCTTGTCATCGGGGGTTGTGCATGATTAAATACTTTGTGTGATGAAGATAGAGCATAGCCAGACTATATGATTTTGTAGGGATAACTTTCTTTAGCCATGTTATTTTGAGAAGACACGATTACTTTGATTAGTATGCTTGAAGTATTACTATTTCTTATGTGAATATGAACTTTTATTTTGTATTCATTTGGATCTGAAAATTCATGCCACAATAAAGAAAATTACATTATGAATTATGCTAGGTAGCATTCCACATAAAAAATTCTCTTTTTATCATCTACCTACTCGAGGACGAGTAGGAATTAAGCTTGGGGATGCTTGATACGTCTCCAACGTATCCACAATTTTTGATTGTTCCATGCTATTATATTACCCCTTTTGGATGTTTATGGGCTTTATTTTACACATTTATATCATTTTTGGGACTAACCTACTAACCGGAGGCCCTGCCCATATTGCTGTTTTATTGCCTGTTTAAGTATTTCGAAGAAAAGGAATATCAAACGGAGTCCAAACGGAATGAAACCTTCAGCATCGTGATTTTTTGGAAGAATATCATCCTGGAGGCTTGGAGATCAAGTCAGAAGATACTCGAGGAGCCCAGGAGATAGGCCCCCCCCTACAGGGCGCGCCCCCTGTCTCGTGGACCCCTCGAGCACCTCCCGACCGACTTCTTTCGCCTATATATGCCTACGTACCCTAAAACCATCGAAAATCAAGATAGATCGAGAGTTCCGTCGCCGCAAGCCTCTGTAGCCACCAAAAACCTCTTGGGAGCCCGTTCCGGCACCCTGCCGGAGGGGGAATCCATCACCGGTGACCATCTTCATCATCCCGACGCTCTCCATGACGAGGAGGGAGTAGTTCACCCTCGGGGCTGAGGGTATGTACCAGTAGCTATGTGTTTGATTTCTCTTTCTCGTGTTCTCTCTCGTGTTCCCTCTATGGCACGATCTTGATGTATCCCGAGCTTTGCTATTTTAGTTGGATCTTATGATGTTTGTCCTCCTCTACTCTCTTGTGATGAATTGAGTTTCCCCTTTGAAGTTATCTTATCGGATTGAGTCTTTTATGAGAACACTTGATGTATGTCTTGCCGTGCTTATCTGTGGTGACAATGGGATATCATGTGCTACTTGATGTATGTTTTGGTGACCAACTTGCGGGTTTTGCAGATGAACCTATGCATAGGGGTTGGCACACGTTGTTGACTCTCCGGTAGAAACTTTGGGGCACTCTTTGAAGTACTTTTATGTTGGTTTGATGAATCTGAGATTGTGTGATGCATATCGCATAATCATGCCCACGGATACTTGAAGTGACAATGGAGTATCTAGGTGACATCAGGGTTTTGGTTGATTTGTGTCTTAAGGTGTTATTCTAGTATGAACTCTTTAATAGATCGATCCGAAAGAATAACTTTGAGGTGGTTTCGTACCCTACCATAATCTCTATGTTTGTTCTCCGCTATTAGTGGCTTTGGAATGACTCTTTGTTGCATGTGGAGGGATTGTTATATGATCTATCTATGTTATTATTGTTGAGAGAACTTGCACTAGTGAAAGTATGAACCCTAGGCCTTGTTTCCTATCATTGCAATACCGTTTACGCTCACTTTTATCATTAGTTACCTTGCTGTTTTTATTATTTCAGATTACAAATACCTATATCTACCATCTATATTGCACTTGTATCACCATCTCTTCGCCGAACTAGTGCACCTATACAATTTTCCATTGTATTGGGTGTGTTGGGGACACAAGAGACTCTTTCTTATTTGGTTGCAGGGTTGTTTGAGAGAGACCATCTTCATCCTACGCCTCCTACGGATTGATAAACCTTAGGTCATCCACTTGAGGGAAATTTGCTACTGTCCTACAAAGTTGTGCACTTGCAGGCCCAACAACGTCTACAAGAAGAAGGTTGTGTAGTAGATATCATCCCACTATTTTGGAGGATGTTGAATCTTATTGTGATGAATATGAAAGTGGATTTGGAGAGGTCATGACTTTATTTAGTGATGATTCCACTATCTTGGAAGAGGTTTCAATCGATTATGATGAGAACAAAGTTGCTACTTATGATGACTATTGTGATGAAACTTATGCTATAAAAATTAGTGATGATTATATTGATAAAACTTGTCATGATTATGATTACCCTTTTTCTGAACATTACTCTTTTAATGTGGAAACAATTTTTAGTATTCGAGTGTCTTATGATACTCCCACTATTCTGAATGAGAAGAATTTTGCTTATGTGGAGAGTAGTAAATTTTCTATGCAAGTAGATCATGAAAAGAATGCTTTAGGTGCTGTTTATATTGTTGAATTCATTCATGATGCTACTGAAAATTATTATGGGGGAGGAACATATGCTTGTAGGAATTGCAATAATATCAAGTTTCCTCTCTATGTGTTGAAAATCTTGAAGCTATGCTTGTTTTGCCTTCCTATGCTAGTTGATTATTGTTCCCATAAGTTGTTTGCTCACAAAATCCCGATGCATAGGAAGTGGGTTAGACTTAAAGGTGCTAGTCATATGCTTCATGATGCTCCCGTTATGTTTCAATCCTTATCTTTTATGCGAGCATCATTGTCATCATCATACCTAGCTAGAAAGGCATTAAAGAAAAGCGTTTGTTGGGAGACAACCCAATATTTACCCTTACTGTTTTTGTGTTTCCACATGATTATGCTAATGTAGTACTCATGTTTTATAGCTTTTGTTTCAATAGAGTGCCAAGTAAGAACTTTAGGATAGCTTACGGTGAAAGTTGTGTTGATCCTTCTGAAAATCCGAAACTTTTGCACCCAGTAAACTAGTTTTGGTAATTCACATAAACGTGATTTTGATCTGATTCTTTTTTATCTGGATTGGTACACAAATTTTAAGGTTTTCCTAATTTGTTAGAATTTTTGGAGTTCCAGAAGTATACGTTTGATATAGATTACTACAGACTGTTCTGTTTTTGACAGATTCTGTTTTCTATGTGTTGTTTGCTTATTTTGATCAATCTATGAGTAGTATCGGAGGGTATGAACTATAGAGAAATTGGAATACAGTAGATATTACACCAATATGAATTTATAATGAGTTCACAACAGTACCTAAGTGGTGATTTATTTTCTTATACTAACGGAGCTTACGAGTTTTCTGTTGAGTTTTGTGCTGTGAAGTTTTCATGTTTTGGGTAAAGATTCGATGGACTATGGAATAAGGAGTGGCAAGAGCCTAAGCATGGGGATGCCCAAGTCACCCCAAGGTAATATTCAAGGACAACCAAGAGCCTAAGCTTGGGGATGCCCCGGAAGGCATCCCCTCTTTCGTCTTCGTTCATCGGTAACTTTACTTGGAGCTATATTTTTATTCACCACATGGTATGTGTTTTGCTTGGAGCGTCATTATATTTTATTTTGTTTTGCTAGATGTTTGAATAAAATACCAAGATCTGAAGTTCTTAAATGTTAGAGAGTCTTCACATAGTTGCATAATCATTCGACTACTCATTGATTTTCACTTATATCTTTCGGAGTAGTTTGTCGTTTGCTCTAGTGCTTCACTTATATCTTTTAGAGCATGACGGTAGTTTTATTTTGAAGAAATAGATGAACTCTCATGCTTCACTTATATTATTTTTGAGAGTCTTTTAGAACAGCATGGTATTTTCTATGGTTATAAAATTGGTCCTAGAATGATGAGCATCCAAGTTGGGTATAATAAAAACTATCATAGAAAGTGAATTGGATGCTATGGTCAATTTGATGCTTGATAATTGTTTTGAGATATGAGGATGGTGATATTAGAGTCATGCTAGTGGAGTAATTATGAATCTGAGGAATACTTGTGTTGAAGTTTGTGATTAACGTAGCATGCACGTATGGTGAACCGCTTTGTGATGAAGTTGGAGCACAATTTATTTATTGATTATCTTCCTTATGAGTGGCGGTCGGGGACGAGCGATGGTCTTTTCCTACCAATCTATCCCCCTAGGAGCGTGCGCGTAGTACTTTGGTTTTTGATGACTTGTAGATTTTTGCAATAAGTATATGAGTTCTTTATGACTAATGTTGAGTCCATGGATTATACGCACTCTCACCCTTCCACCATTGCTAGCCTCTCTTGTGCCGCACAACTTTCGTCGGTACCATACACCCACCATATACCTTCCTCAAAACAGCCACCATATCTACCTATTATGGCATTTCCATAGCCATTCCGAGATATATTGCCATGCAACTTTCCACCATTCCGTTTATTATGGCACACTCATCACTGTCATATTGCTCTTGCATGATCATGTAGTTGACATCGTATTCGTGGCAAAGCCACCATTCTTAATTCTTCACCATGTCACTCTTGATTCATTGCACATCCTGGTACACCGCCGGAGGCATTCATATAGGGTCATATCTTGTTCTAAATATCGAGTTGTAACCTTGAGTTGTAAGTAAATAAAAGTGTGATGATCTTCATTATTAGAGCATTGTCCCAGTGAGGAAAGGATGATGGAGACTATGATTCCCCCACAAGTCGGGATGAGACTTCAGACTTTATAAAAAAAGAAAAAGGCCAAAAAAAGAAAGAAAGGCCAAATAAAAATAAAATAAAAAATAAAAAATGAGAGAAAAAGAGACAAGGGACAATGCTACTATCCTTTTTACCACACTTGCGCTTCAAAGTAGCACCATGATCTTCATGATAGAGAGTCTCCTATGTTGTCACTTTCATATACTAGTGGGAATTTTTCATTATAGAACTTGGCTTGTATATTCCAGTGACGGGCTTCCTAAAAATGCCCTAGGTCTTCGTGATCAAGCGAGTTGGATGCACACCCACTTAGTTTCTTTTGTTGAGCTTTCATACATTTATAGCTCTAGTGCATCCGTTGCATGGCAATCCCTACTCACTCACATCAATATCTATTAATGGGCATCTCCATAGCCCATTAACACGCCTAGTTGATGTGAGACTATCTTCTCCTTTTTTGTCTTCTCCACAACCACCATTCTGTTCCACATATAGTGCTATGTCCATGGCTCATGCTCATGTATTGCGTGAAAGTTGAAAAAGTTTGAGATTACTTAAGTATGAAACAATTGCTTGGCTTGTCATCGGGGTTGTGCATGATTAAATACTTTGTGTGGTGAACATAGAGCATAGCCAGGCTATATGATTTTGTAGGGATAACTTTCTTTAGCCATGCTATTTTGAGAAGACATGATTGCTTTATTAGTATGCTTGAAGTATTACTATTTCTTATGTCAATATGAACTATTATCTTGAATCTTATGGATCTAAACATTCATGCCACAATAAAGAAAATTACATTGAGAAATATGCTAGGTAGCATTCCACATCAAAAATTCTGTTTTTATCATTTACGTACTCGAGGACGAGCAGGAATTAAGCTTGGGGATGCTTGATACGTCTCCAACGTATCTATAATTTTGATTGTTCCATGCTATTATATTACCTGTTTTGGATGTTTATGGGCTTTACTGTACACTTCTATATCATTTTTGGGACTAACCTATTAACCTAGAGCCCAGTGCCAATTTCTGTTTTTCCTTGTTTTTTGAGTTTTACAGAAGAGGAATACCAAACGGAGTCCATTTGACATGCCAATTTGTGACAATTTTTTGTGGACCAAAAGAAGCCCCTGGAGTGAAAGAGTTGGGCCCGGTGAGTCCCGGGCTGCCCACGAGGGTGGCCCGCGTGCCCACTTCCCCTAGGCGCCCCCCCTGCCTCGTGGACAGCCTGAAAACCCCCCTGACGTGATACCTACGCCAAAAATTCCTATAAATACTGAAACCTCCAGAAAATAACCTAGATCGGGAGTTCCGCCACCGGAATCCTCTATAGCCACCAAAAACCAGCCGGAACCCTGTTCCGGCACCCTGCCGGAGGGGGGATCCCTCATCGGTGGCCATCTTCATCATCCTGGCGCTCTCCATGACGAGGAGGGAGTAGTTCACCCTCGGGGCTGAGGGTATGTACCAGTAGCTATGTGTTTGATCTCTCTCTCTCTCTCTCTCTCTCGTGTTCTTGAGGTGGTACGATCTTGATGTATCGCGAGCTTTGCTATTATAGTTGGATCTTATGATGTTTCTCCCCCTCTACTATGTTGTGATGAATTGAGTTTTCCCCTTGAAGTTGTCTTATCGGATTGAGTCATTAAGGATTTGAGAACACTTGATGTATGTCTTGCCGTGCTTATCTGTGGTGACAATGGGATATTCACGTGATCTACTTGATGTATGTTTTGGTGATCAACTTGTGGGTTCAATGAACTTATGCATAGGAGTTGGCACACGTCTTCGTCTTGACTCTCCGGTAGAAACTTTGGGGCACTCTTTGAAGTACTTTGTGTTGGTTGAATAGATGAATCTGAGATTGTGTGATGCATATCGTATAATCATGCCCACGGATACTTGAGGTGACAATGGAGTATCTAGGTGACATTAGGGTTTTGGTTGATTTGTGTCTTAAGGTGTTATTCTAGTACGAACTCTATGATAAATTGAACGGAAAGAATAGCTTCATGTTATTTTACTACGGACTCTTGAATAGATCGATCAGAAAGGATAACTTTGAGGTGGTTTCGTACCGTACCATAATCTCTTCGTTTGTTCTCCGCTATTATTGACTTTGGAGTGACTCTTTGTTGCATGTTGAGGGATAGTTATATGATCCAGTTATTTTATTATTGTTGAGGGAACTTGCACTAGTGAAAGTATGAACCTTAGGCCTTGTTTCCTATCATTGCATTACCGTTTGCGCTCACTTTTACCATTAGTTACCTTGCTGTTTTTATATTTTCAGATTACAAAAACCTTTATCTATCATCCATATTGCACTTGTATCACTATTTCTTCGCCGAACTAGTGCACCTATACAATTTACCATTGTATTGGGTGTGTTGGGGACACAAGAGACTCTTTGTTATTTGGTTGCAGGGTTGTTTGAGAGAGACCATCTTCATCCTACGCCTCCCACGGATTGATAAACCTTAGGTCATTCACTTGAGGGAAATTTGCTACTGTCCTACAAACCTCTGCACTTGGAGGCCCAACAACGTCTACAAGAAGAAGGTTGTGTAGTAGAAATCAGGGCCGTAGAAACAATGGGCCTTCTACGTGCCATAAACACAATGGGCCTTCTACGGGCCGTATCATCAATGGGCCTTATATGGGCCAGATGATCAATCGGCCAAACATGGGCCAATAACAGACCGCATTATGGCCGTAAACGGGCTAGAGTTGGAATCGTCCGTTCATGGGCCGAACATAACGGGCCGTAGTTAATAGGCCATATTTGATGATGCTATGAAAACGGCCCAACATATTAATGGGCCACAAATGGGCCGACTGTAACAGCGGGCTGAATTTGGCCCACAAGCAGAAAATGACAGTAACGGGCCGTAAGTAACCGAATACTGGAAATGAGCCCAAGAATAAATGGGCCCTGAGAAGGTGGAAAGATAACATGGGCTGGAAACGGCCCAATGGAATAATGGATCGTTAATGGGTATAAAGTGATACACTGTTCATTACGGGCCAGTTTCAACACGGGCCATTAATGGGCCAAGAGTTACAAAGGGCCTCATATGGGCCGAAAGACGTCATGGGCCATACATGGGCCGGAAGTTAAAACGGGCTGGAATCATATTGGACGGCCCAGATGATGCTACTGGGCCTAATTCGGATAGGTCGTAACAGGCCCTGTGTTTGCGGGCTGTAAATGGGCTATATGCGAACAGGCCGTTAACAGGCTTTCCGTGGGCCAGCCCACCACCTTTTGACCAAGTCAAACGGGTCGGCCTTTTCACAGGAATGGGCCTCTGTTGGGTCGTGCCACGTGTCGACGTATTATAGTTGAACTAGCTATTTCAGTACGTGGTTAGCAACAATTGGGTAAACGTTTGGTCGGTTCAGCTGTCGAGTTGAACTATTTGTATATAGAACGACTGCTTAATCTATGAATGAAATCTATGCTTAATTAATTAATTTTAGTTGCAAAAATTAGATAGTGCTAGTGATTTTTAGTTGCATATTTTGACAAATCACAGAGTTACAAGAATTGACAAACGACAATGTTACTAGATCAACAAATGTCAATCTTTCCAGTTTGACAAATGGCAACATACCCAATATGACAGATGCAAATCTTACCAAATTGTTTGTACGTGGTTGCTCACGGGTCATCCAAAACAACCGTTTGCGTTGAAGGGATGCACAAATCCTGTGCTGCGAATTTTCCCTTGACTTAAGGGGGAAGACCATAGCTCTCACTTTGCATACAAGTGTTCTATCTAAAACGTTTGTGATTAAGAGCTGCAAAAATCCCGCTCGGCACATTTTCCCTTGGCTTCCTGGGGGAGCTGTCGGTTTGCATACGAGTGTTCTGACTAAAACGTTTGCGATGGGTGTTTTATATTTAAAAACCATTGACGTTTTTCTCAAAAGTAAATTGTTTGATAAGTATGTACATTAAGAGAGAAAAACGTAAGTTCGTTCAAACCATATCTTTCATTCACTCACACTGCGAATTTATATTCATATGATCGAGAATTTGAGATACAGTATTAAACCCCCCAAAAAACTATTTTCGGCAGCGGCAAAGCCGGCGTGCCGCGCTGTCGTTGTCGTTGACGTCCTCCGGGACACCGTTGTTGAAGTCTTCAAGGCAGCACAAAATGTTCTTCACTTGTAAATCAAACATCATGTCGTCGCACGATCGACGGGCGGGGAGCGGGAGGACGACAACTGGCGGCATCCCATGCAGCTGATGGGCGCGCGCGCACGGGCATGGGCGTGGCGAGTTCAGCCAAACGCACAAGGACCAGCACCGCAGTGGGTGGAGGGGCGCACACGGGCACGGGCACGGGCGCGGCGGGTGCAGCCAAACGTACGGGGCCGACACTGCGGTGGGTGAAGGGGCGCACAAGGGCACAGGCACTGGCACTGGCATGTACACGAACTCGCGCGGGTCCGCAGAGACCTCAATGATGCCCGCGGCCTCCAGCTCTTTGACAGTGCTCGGCGACCAACCCGTCAATGCTACGGGGATGGTCGCTAGCGCAGGTGCGGGGATGGGAGTTGGGACGGGAGCGGGGGCAGCAACCGCCGCGGCCAGCTCGTTTAGGGCCATGTCCATGAGGCCCCATTCCTCCTTATTTTCTATCTTCTCCGGCTCGGGATCGAATTCACTAAACTTGAAGACTAGTGGCAGATGATCATTCTGCGCCATGGCGTTGCTGGAGGTCCGTGGGAGGGAGGGGAATGGGAGGCGAACAGTAAGGTCGCCCATATTAAACAGCGGCTCCAGCGCCATTAATGGGGAGGAAGGTGATGACCCACAATATAGGGGATCTATCATAGTCCTTTCGGTAAGTAAGAGTGTCGAACCCAATGAGGAGCAGAAGAAAATGACAAGCGGTTTTCAGTAAGGAGAATTCTCTACAAGCACTGAAATTATCGGTAACAGATAGTTTTGTGATAAGGTAATTTGTAACGAGTAACAAGTAACAAAAGTAAACAAGGTGCAACAAGGTGGCCCAATCCTTTTTGTAGCAAAGGACAAGCCTGTACAAACTCTTATATAAAGGAAAACGCTCCCGAGGACACATGGGAATTATCGTCAAGCTAGTTTTCATCATGCTCATATGATTCGTGTTCGTTACTTTGATAATTTGATATGTGGGTGGACCGGTGCTTGGGTACTGCCCTTCTTTGGACAAGCATCCCACTTATGATTAACCCCTCTTGCAAGCATCCGCAACTACAAAAGAAGTATTAAGGTAAACCTAACCATAGCATGAAACATATGGATTCAAATCAGCCCCTTACGAAGCAACGCATAAACTAGGGTTTAAGATTCTGTCACTCTAGCAACCCATCATCTACTTATTACTTCCTAATGCCTTCCTCTAGGCCCAAATAATGGTGAAGTGTCATGTAGTCGACATTCACATAACACCACTAGAGGAAAGACAACATACATCTCATCAAAATATCGAGCGAATACCAAATTCACATAACTACTTATAGCAAGACTTGTCCCATGTCCTCAGGAACAAACGTAACTACTCACAAATCATATTCATGTTCATAGTTAGAGGGGTATTAATATGCATAAAGGATCTGAACATATGATCTTCCACCAAATAAACCAACTAGCATTAACTACAAGGAGTAATCAACACTACTAGCAACCCACAGGTACCAATCTGAGGTTTCGAGACAAAGATTGGATACAAGAGATGAACTAGGGTTTGAGATGAGATGGTGCTGGTGAAGATGTTGATGGATTGACCCCCTCCCGATGAGAGGATCGATGGTGATGACGATGGTGTTGATTTCCCCCTCCCAGAGGGATGTTTACCCGGCAGAACAGCTCCGCCGGAGCCCTAGATTGGTTTCGCCAAGGTTCTGCCTCGAGACGGCGGCGCTTCATCCCGAAAGCTTCCTTCTTATTTTTTCCAGGGCGAAAGACTTCATATAGCAGAATATGGGCACCAGAGGCCTGCCAGGGGGCCCACGAGGCAGGGGGACGCCTAGGGGGTGTAGGGCGTGCCCCCACCCTCGTGGATGGTGGGTGGACCCCTCTGGTTCTTTCTTCGCCCAATATTTTTTATATATTCCAAAATGTGCCTCCGTGAAGTTTCAGGACTTTTGGAGTTGTGCAGAATAGGTCTATAATATTTGCTCATTTTCCAGCCCAGAATTCCAGCTGCCGGCATTCTCCCTCTTCGTGTAAACCTTGTAAAATAAGAGAGAATAGGCATAAGTATTGTGACATAAAGTGTAATAACAGCCCAGAATGCAATAAATATTGATATAAAAGCATGATGCAAAATGGATGTATCAACTACCCCAAGCTTAGACCTCGGTTGTCCTCAAACGAAAGCCGATATCGAAAAATAAGTCCACATGTTTAGAGATACAGGTGTCGATAAAATAAAGTACGGACATGAGGGCATCATGATCATTCTTATAACAGCAACATATATATATTGTCATATGATTTCTTTATGCTAAAGTAACAATCTATTCACAATGTCAAGTATGAATCATAAACTTCATTGAAAACTAGCAAACCATGATCTCAGTCATTGAAGCAATTGCAATTTATCATAACATCAGAAAGAGTCAATATAAGAGCTTTTCAGCAAGTCCACATACGCAACTATCATTTAGTCTTTCAAAATTTCTAACACTCACGCAATTCTTATGGGTATGGAGTTCTAATCGGATACAGAGAAATATAGGGGCTTATAGTGTTGCCTCCCAACCTTTTACCTCAAGGGTAATGTCAACAATAATAGTTCATGATAACTTACATCCAATTGGATATATATATATATATATATATATATATCAGGATCTCTCCAACACAATGTGCTTACCAAAGGATAGAATGTAAAGAGGAAAGGTGAAGATCACCATGACTCTTGCATAAGACATAAGACAAAAATATAAGATAGGCCCTTCGCAGAGGGAAGCAGAGGTTGTCATGTGCTTTTGTGGTTGGATGCACAAAATCTTAATGCGAAAGAACGCCACTTTATATTGCCACTTGTGATATGGACCTTTATTATGCAGTCCGACGCTTTTATTGCTTCCACATCACAAGATCGTATAAAGCTTATTTTCTCCACATTAATAAATCATACATATTTAGAGAGCAATTTTTATTGCGTGCAACAATGATAACTTACTTGAAGGATCTTACTCAATCCATAGGTAGATATAGTGGTCTCTCATGGCAAAACCGGGTTTAAGGATATTCGGAAGCACAAGTAGTATCTCTACTTGGTGCAAAGAATTTGGCTAGCATGAGGGGGAAAGGCAAGCTCAACATGTTGGATGATCCATGACAATATACTTTATTTCGGATATAAGAAAACATAACCCATTACATTGTCTTCCTTGTCCAACATCAACTTATTAGCATGTCATATTTTAATGAGTGCTCACAATCATAAAAGAAGTCCAAGATAGTATATTTATATGTGAAAACCTCTCTTTCTTTATTACTTCCTATTAATTGCAACAATGACCAAAACTATGTTTGTCAACTCTCAACAACTTTTATTCATCATACTCTTTATATGTGAAGTCATTACTGATGAAGTCATGTACCTAGGGTAGGGCCATAGACCTGATCTAAGTACCATACCCAAGGACATCCTTAGAAGAGATCACCTTCCAGTCAACCTACGAGGAACCCACTCGACTGACTTGAAGGACTCGACCATGAAGACTCACTCGACCACCAGAAGGCCAAGAGGCACTCTGTACTGCAACGGTCTGTAATTAAGTAGACTTTATGGTAGTTAAGACACTTTATGTGGGCGTTACGATGCGCCCTGCACTTAATGTACTTTAAACCCTTCATTACGTGGGCTGGCGGGGTCTGGCGCACTCTATATAAGCCACCCCCTCCACAGGCGGAAGGGTTCGCACTCAGAACTCATATACACATAATCCACTCGACCGCCTCCGGGCTCCGAGACGTAGGGCTTTTACTTCCTCCGAGAAGGGCCTGAACTCGTACATCTCTTGTGTTTACAACCTCTCCATAGCTAGGACCTTGCCTCTCCATACCTACCCCCACTCTAGTGTTAGACTTAGAACCACGACAGTTGGCGCCCACCATGGGGCCGGTGTTTTAGCGATTTTTTGGAGAAGTTGCGATTCTTCCGAGTACTTTCATCATGGTTGCTGCTGGAGTTTTGGTCGAGGGCCGCGAGATCTGTCTTGGCGCTCTCACCTTCATCGCCGACGACTCTGCATGGCTCCAGGAGGCTCCACTCGACGTTGATGCGCTCCCCGTCCGCGGTGTGACGCATTTTCGTGCATGTGTCCGCGGCGTTCTGCTGCGACAACCGTCGACCCTCAGATTGGTCGACTCCCTATCGGCTACCCTCGGTCTCCCACCAGCGCAAGCGCTCTGGTCGGTCGAGGCTTGTGGTGGGTAAAGCACGCGTGGCTCGCCAGACGGCCACCGCTCAAGTTCTGGCAATCGAGCGACGAATCCCTCTACGGCTGTTCGATTTGTCGGTAGCTCCGTAGAGAGCGCATCCGAAAAGCGATAGCGATGATCCGCGGCGGAAATTTTGATGGTCAACGGACCTCGCAGTCCCCCTGGCTTCGCCCATGAGGGCAGGGCAGGCGGCGCAGACGACCTCGCACGAGACCACAAAGAGTACCAGCCCGAGCCACTCGACTCTCTGCAGAGGGAAGAGCTTCGCCGCAGGAACATGGATGCCCTGCATACTCCCATCGCGGGAGAAACCCCCGAGGCTCGCGCCTTGGAGGAGGCACGTTTAGCCAATTTGGCTGAACGCGCTCGTCTGGAGAATCTTCAGCGAGCACTCGACGAGCACGTGCGGCAACGAGTTCCTAACGCCAACCGACGTCAACTCTTCCCGCCGACTCAGGTATATCGAACCCCAATCCAGAATTTAGCAGCTGCAACCCATATAGCAGAGTCCATCCAGCCCTCTCAGCCGGAAGCTGGCAGAGGCTTGATGTAGATCAGGGATTTGCTCCAGGCAGCAGGAGACCAGAATTCAGCCGTGTCTCAGTCGCGTAACAGAATTCAAAGTCGATCCGTCGCTGCGAATACGGTTCAGTCGGCTCACAGTCCCAGATCGCCTCCGCGGCGTGAAGGACGTGAGAATCGGTGAGACCAGTATGGAGACCGACGTGATCGCGATGATAGACGTCGAATACCCACTCCCCCCCCCGAGGGGTGGGTCTTACGCTCCTCGGCAGCAAGATGACAGGCGTCAACTCAGTGTGGGGCGAAGAGCTCTAGTCGACCCCCGAGAACCAGGCTTCGACGCGCGATCCATTATCGTGCAAGGCTTGGTCGACCGAAACAGAGCCCATCGGGGCGGGCTCGACAGAGATGCACCCACAAGCAGTCGAGTGCATGTCTCTGGTCCAGAATGTTTCAGCAGGGCTATTAGAGCCGCGGTGATTCCCCCCAATTTCAGGTTGGCAACAGAGTCGACAAGTTCTTTGGTGAGTCTAAGCACGAAACATGGCTCGAGGACTACCGAGTGGCGGTTGATTAGTGGTGGGAATGACGAGGTGGCCATGAAGCATTGCCCCTCATGTTGGAAGGTTACGCGAGCTTGGTTGAATCGATTACCTCCTAGCAGCATTTACACTTGGGAAGATCTGTCCCAAGTGTTCGTCAAAACATTTGAAGGAACTTGCAAGCGACCAGCTGGATTGTGAGCTGCAAGTCTGTGTATGTAAGATGAATGAGACTCTCGAGAGTATATTCAGAGATGGATCACTTTGCACCATACCGTGGAGAACGTGTTCGATCATCGTGCGTTTGCACCTTCAAGGATGGCGTCAAGAACGAGAGAATTGAGTCTGAAATTTGGTCGAGCAGAGATATGACCCGAGTCGGATGATGGATATTGCTACCAAGTATGCCAACGGCGAAGAGGAAGACCGACTCTGAAGCGGCAAGTACAAGCCGAGTCAGTCGGAGAAGGGAAACACCAGTCGGAAACAGAAGCGGAAGGCTGAACCGGCAGCTCCTGGAGAGGCTCTAGCCGTGACTCAGGGAAAGTTTAAAGGGAAACCAAAAGGATCCTGGAACCCTAAGAAGGTGAAGGATAAAGAAGGGAACGACGTGATGGATATGCCGTGTCACATCCACACGAAGAAAGATGAAGAGGGCAATATCATTTACCCGAAGCATACCACTCGCCAATGTCGACTCCTGATCCAGCAGTTTCAAGGAAAACAATCCAAGGACAAGGAGAAGGAGTCAGACAAGGCTGAAGACAAGGAGGACAGTGAGGGAGGATATCCGCATGTCAACTCTACTCTGATGACCTTCGCAGACGTGGAAAGCAAGAGTCGACTGAAGGTCATTAATCGGGAGGTGAACATGGTTGCCCCAGCGAAACCAAGTTATCTGAGATGGTCCCAAACACCCATCACATTCGACCGGTCGATCACGACTCATATTGCCACCACAGGAGGCAAGCTTTGGTGGTCGACCCGGTTGTCGAAGGCACTCGACCGACGAAAGTCTTGATGGGCGGTGGTAGCGGACTGAACTGTTATATCTGAATACTGCTTGAAAGGAATGGGCATTCCGATGTCCCGACTGAGCACCAGTAACATGAGCTTTCATGGAGTTATACCAGGAAAGAAAGCCGAGTCACTCGGCTAAATAGCTCTGGACGTGGTGTTTGGTGATTCGAAACATTTTTGCAAGGAAAAGTTGACGTTTGAGGTCGTGGATTTTCAGAGCACGTACCACGCCATTTTGGGGAGACCAGCTTACGCATGGTTCATGGCTCGACCATGTTACGTGTACCTCAAACTGAAGATGCATGGTCCCAAAGGAGTGATCACCATCACCGTGATCGGAAAAAGCGTAAGAGTGCTTTCGAAGGGCTCAAAGATTGCCGATTTCGGTGACAGCGGTCGAGTTTGAAGAATACAAGCAAAAGCGCAAATCCGAGTGATTTGCTGCGATCAAGAAACCCGCCATGAATCGCATTTCAATCGTCCGGTGAGACGAAGCTGTTCACATTCACCCGACCGACCCCAATGCAGCCCGACCCACATCTCCACAACACTCGACCGAAATAGGAAGAAGTGCTCATCCAGTTCCTCCGTGAAGCGGGACATTTTTGCATGGAAGCTCACGACATGCGTGTGTTCTGGGGATGGCTGAGCATCGCCTTAGAGTCGACTCATCAGCAAAACCAGTCAAATAGCATCTTCGGCGGTCCGCCGTCCAGAAGAGAAAGGCTATTGGTGAGGAAGTGGCTCGACTATTGGCGGCAGGATTTATCTGAGAGATATAGCACTCCGAGTGGCTCGCTAATGTCGTCATGGTTCCTAAGAAGGACAAATCGCTCTGAATGTGCATTGATTTCAAGCACATCAATCGGGCCTGCCCGAAATATCATTTTCCTCTCCCTCGCATTGATCAAATTGTTGACTCGACCGCGGGATGCGAGAAATTGTCTTTTCTAGACGCCTATTCCGGGTACCATCAGATCCGTCTGTACGGACCCAATGAGATAAAAACAACTTTCATCACTCCATTCGGGTGCTTCTTCTATATCACCATGCCATTCGGTCTCAAAAATGCCGGAGCCACATTTATGCGAATGATTCAGAAGTGTTTACTCACTCAAATTAGTCGGAATGTGGAAGTGTATATGGATGATATCGTGGTCAAGTCACGAAAAGGTTCCGACCTGCTTGCTGACCTCGCCGAAACATTTGCCAACCTCAGAAGGTATGATATCAAGCTCAATCCATCAAAGTGCACATTTGGAGTTCCTGGTGGCAAGTTACTCGGTTTTCTCGTTTTCGAGCGAGAGATCGACGCTAATCCAGAGAAGATCGGCACCATTCTTCGAATGAAACGACCTGTGCGAGTGCACGATGTCCAGAAGCTTACTGGATGCTTGGCCGCATTAAGTCGATTCATCTCATGACTCGGTGAAAAGGCATTGCCTCTTTACCGACTGATAAAGAAGGCAGACAAGTTCGAGTGGACTCCAGAAGATGATGCAGCATTTGCCGAGCTAAAAGCTCTACTCTCCACCGAGCCGGTGCTTGCTGCTCCAATCAGTAAAGAGCCTCTGTTGCTTTATATCGCAGCCACAGGACAAGTCGTCGATCAGATTTACGGTCGGCGGGAAGAGGAAGGAAAGCCTTCAAAGTTCAACGCCCAAATATACTATCATCAAGTTTTAACTCCATCCAGCGAGATACCCTCATTATCGAAGCTTGTGTATGGGATATACATGACCACGAAGAAGGTTGCTCACTATTTCTCGATCATTCCATCACGCTGCTCGCGACGCTCCACTTTCGAGATTCTGCTGTGAGAGATGCAATCTGGTCGAGTGGCGAAATGGGCGACTGAACTTCTTCCCCTTGATATCAAGTTTGAGGCAAAGAAAGCCATTAAGTCCCAGGTAATAGCGGATTTCCTCGCTGAGTGGATTTAACAACATCAGCCGACTGAAGTTCACTCGGAGCATTGGACCATGTTTTTTGATGGCTCTAAGATGCTGAATGGTTCCGGTGCTGGGGTGGTCTTAGTTTCCCCCAGAGGAGATAAGCTCAGATATGTGCTCCAGATTCACTTTGATTCCTCCAACAACGAGGCAGAGTACGAGGCCCTTCTGTATGGGTTGCGCATGGCCATTTCACTCAGCGTCCGTCGCCTTATGGGTTTATGGCGACTCAGATCTAGTGGTCAACCAAGTGATGAAGGAGTGGGACGTAAGAAGCCCAGCCATGACTGGATACTGCAATGCAGTGAGGAAGCTGGAAAAGAATTTTGAGGGATTAGAGCTCCATCACATACCCCGACTGAAAAATCAAGCAGCGGATGATCTGGCAAAGATAGGTTCCAAGAGAGAAGCCATTCGAGTGGTGTGTTCTTGGAGCATATACACACTCCGTCAGTCAAAGAAGATCCTTTCACCGAAGAAGCTCCACAGCCCAAGAGTGCCACAGATCCGACTGAGGTTGAGGTCCCAGCAGTGGTCGACTTGGTCATGGAGGTCTTAGTGGTCATTCCCGACTGGACAGTTCCATATATCGCGTATATCCTGAGAAAAGAGCTCCCAGAGGATAAGGAAGAGGCTCGACAGATCGTCCTTCGATCCAAAGCCTTTACCGTAATCAAAGGACAGTTATACAGAGAAAGCACGACTAGAGTTGGTCAGAAGTGCATAACGCCAGAAGAAGGTCGAATCATCCTTGATGATATCCACTCGGGGACCTGTGGTCATCATGCGTCCTCTCGGACCATCGTGGCCAAAGCATACCGAGCCGGATTTTACTGGCCAAAGGCGAATGAGATGGCAAAGGAAATAGTGGACAAGTGCGAAGGATGTCAGTTCTACTCAAATATGTCGCACAAGCCTGCGTCAGCTCTGAAGACCATTCCACTCGTCTGGCCTTTCGCAGTATGGGGTTTGGACATGGTCGGTCCCTTGAGAACAGGTCGAAGTGGTTTCACGCATGTACTGGTGCCAGTTGACAAGTTCACCAAGTGGATTGAAGCTAAGCCAATCAAGAACCTTGACGCTTGATCGCTGTTAGCTTCATCGAACCGATATTCAGATATGGAGTCCCGCACAGCATCATTCTCGATAATGGGTGAACTTTGACTCGGAGGAATTCAGGATTTACGCAACTCTCAAGGCACACGAGTCGACTACGCTTCAGTCGCCCATCCGCAGTTGAATGGACAAGCAGAGCGAGCCAATGGCCTAATCCTCAAAGGGTTGAAACCCCGACTGATGCGTGATCTCAAGGATGCAGCTGGAGCATGGGTCGACGAACTTCCCTCGGTGCTTTGGGGACTGTAGACCACGCCTAATCGGTCGACCGGAAGAACTCCATTCTTTTTGGTCTATGGAGCTGAAGCAGTCTTGCCGAGTGATCTTCTTCACAATGCTCCTCGAATTGAACTCTACAACGAGGCAGAAGCTGAACAAGCGCGGCAGGACGCAGTCGACCTTTTAGAGGAAGAAAGGGAGATGGCTCTGATCCGATCGACTATCTACCAACAAGATTTGCGTCGCTTCCACGCCAGAAATGTGAGAGGTCGAGCCTTCCAGGAAGGAGATCTGGTTCTCCAAGTGGATCAACAGAAACAACACAAGCTTGCTCCTTCTTGGGAAGGACCCTTCATCGTCGCCAAGGTTCTCCACAACGGGGCATACCGTCTCTACAATGTCAAGCACAATATCGACAAGCCCCGAGCTTGGAACGCGGAACTACTCCGCCCATTTTACACTTAAAGTTTTCACTCGGATGAGTTGTAATAAAATACTTCTGTAGTTCATGGATTACAAAAAATAGTGTCATAATCTCTCCATAATTTTTGTCACTTTTTATTTGTCCAATAAAAATTTCCCCTCAGTGGGTGACTTAGCCGCGAATCCATTTCGCCTAAGTTTGTAAAAAATCCCCACCGAGTGGTGAGCCAACCTCCCACTCGGGGGCTTAGCTGCGAATCCGTTTTCGCCTAAGTTTCATCAAAATCCTACCGAGTGGTGAGCCAGACTCCCACTCGGAGGCTTAGCTGCAGTCCAAGCACTCGCCTAAGTTCAAATAAAATCCTACCGAGTGGTGAGCCAGACTCCCACTCGGAGGCTTAGCTGCAGTTCAAGTACTCGCCTAAGTTCAAATAAAATCCTACCGAGTGGTGAACCAGACTCCCACTCGGGGGCTTAGCTGCAGTCTAAACACTCGCCTAAGAACAAATACAACATGCGCTCGCAAGGAGGACAAGATACAGGTCGATTGCGACCCTCTCCTCTGAGCTACGCCACAAATACAACATGCGCTCGCAAGGAGGACGAGGTACATGTCGACTGCGACCCTCTCCTCCGAGCTTCGCCATAAGTACAATGTGTGGCCGTAAGCAGGACGAGGCGCAGGTCGACTGCGACCCTCTCCTCCGAGCTTCGTCATAAGTACAATGTGCGGCAGTAAGCAGGACGAGGCGCAGGTTGACTGCGACCCTCTCCTCTGAGCTACGCCATAAGTACAATGTGCGGTTGTAAGGAAGACGAGGTGCAGGTCGATTGCAACCCTCTCCTCTGAGCTATGCCACAAGTACAACGTGAAAATCGTACCGAGTGAAGAGCAAACCTCTCACTCGGGGGCTTAGCTGCAGCCCAGTGCTCGCCTAAGGTACAAAAATCCTAACGAGTGAGGAGCAAACCTCTCACTCGGAGGCTTAGCTGCAACCTAGTGCTCGCCTAAGGTACAAAAATCCTACCGAGTGAAGAGCAAACCTCTCACTCGGGGGCTTAGCTGCAGCCCAGTGCTCGCCAAGGTATAAAAATCCTACCGAGTGAAGAGCAAACCTCTCACTCGGGGGCTTAGCCGCAGCCCAGGGCTCGCCTAAGTAAATTAAGGAATAAGTCGACTGCAATAAGCGTCTTGCTTTAAACCTGCAAAAGACAATTCAGGACAAAGAGCAAGCATATTCAAACATCAAATTCAAGTTCAGGTCGATACCTAAAGGAACCGAAAGTGCCCAGGCGCTAAGCCTGTTAAGGTTTATCGGTTACAAAATCACTCGACATACCGAGGCAAATTTAAAGGGTCGAGCTCAAAGAAGTTTTTTACCCCTCCTGTGGAGGGCTGGAAGGCGCAACAAACTCATCAAGGTCAATCCCGTCAGCAATCCGAGTGGCGGCAGCGATGAAGGTTTCCATGAAGGACCTGAAGTCGTGCTTCTTGGTGTTGGCCACCCGAAGAGCCGCCAACTTATCTTCTCGCGATCTTTGCGGTGGACTCGGGCGGAATACGAGCAACATCTGCACCACACCTCGCAGAGGAATTTTTCCACTCCTGCACTCGACCAGGAACTGTGTTTAGTCGAGCCATCAGCGACTCGAGGTCATTCTGGAGTGTCTCCCTAGGCCAGAGCATGGTGTCGATGCGAGAAGTGGCGGCCTTCAACCTTGCAAGATAGTCGACAACAGCGGCAACGCGGGACTCAAGCGGAACACATTCATGGCTGCTTCATCGGTCCTTTGGAGAGTTGGCGGGGTCCAAGTTCGCCCGGTCGACTAGTTTCCTCTTCAAAGTTTTGGCAGAATTCTGCAAGGACAATCACCGAGTCAAAGCAATGGTCGAATGGAAAGATCACTATTGAAAATGATTGTCGAACATAAAGGATTACCTTCGAGCATAAGGAACAGCTTCTTGGCAAGTCCACTCAGGAAGGCCTCCAGATCATTTTTCTTCAAATAATGGACCGACCTTGTCGGTTAAGGCAGCCTTGTCAGTTTTCAGTCGACTGACTTCCTTGTTGGCAATCCCAAGAGCAGCTTTCAGATTAGTATTTTCTTCTTCAAGCTTGGTGACTGAAGTTAACTTCTCGTCAGCAAGCTTGATCTTCTCAGCTAGCTCAAGGTCTTTTTTCTTCTGGGCCTCCTTCACCTTGCCTGCAAGTTACAGCAAGGTCAGATTTTGAAACAAATGAAGGGAAAAAGGAGTCGTCGAGGTCTCACCGAATATACCTTTGGTCTCCAACTTCGCCTTCGTCAGATTCTCCTGAACCAGCTTCAGATCCAGCTCGAGCTGAATGTGCTTGTGCTCCAGCTCGGTATAACGAGCCGCAAGGTCACAGGATATCTGCGAAGAACCAATCGACAAAATATCAAGGATAATTCACTTCCGAGTGGATAAGAGAAAATCATGCGTTTCTAAGACTACAGCCGAATACAAACATTCGACCGTAGTCTCGGGGACTACACCCAGTGGGTGCACTCAGCGTGCCCCACTAGCTCTATTAAAGACGAGTCAACCATCGACCCCCAAAAAAACAAGACACATTCTTTAGACTGTAATCGACTGCAAACAGTCGACCACAGTCTCGGGGACTACACCCAGTGGGTGCACTCAGCGTGCCCCCACCGGTTTGGGAAATCCTTTCGCCTCAGTCGAATGACGGAAAGACTTTACTTATAAAGCCTAAGGCCGACTGCCAGCAGTCGACCTTAGCCTTGAGGACTACACCCAGCGGGTGCACTCAGCGTGCCCCCGCTAACACGGAGTTTCAATCGACACACCCAGTGGGTGACTGCTATGGATTCCGGAAAAGAAAAGTTTTTTGATAGCATATCCTAACAGAACAAGCGATGGTCGACTGACCTGAACATTGCTTTGAAGGGCGGAGCTGGCGTCATAAGCTGCTTGACTTGCTTCCCGGATGGCCTTCACCTGCTCCATCATGATCCCTGCTTGGCGTATCGCTTCCTTTGCAGCGTGGCTTGGTCCTCTGGGACGTGGTGCGTCGTGAAGAGAGAAGGTTGTGCAGCACTCGACGAAGCAGGATGAGCACTCGTCAACGGCACCGCGAAAGACACGGTGTGTCGAGTGGTGTTCTCCTCCTCCGCGACCAGAGTCTCGGGCGCCGTCACATCCTGGGCCACCCTGCCGGCAGACGTTTTCCTGCTCCTCCTATGCTTCAGTGGTTCCTCATCGTCATCATCATCAGGAAGAGTGATAACGACATTGGATGGAGCTACAGAAAAGAATCAGAATTAGAGATCATGAGTCAATCGACTAAAATGGAATTGAGAGTATAGTACCAGGGTTGGAGGTTGCTGCGTCCTCCATCTCATGGTCGTCGGCCCTGGCTGAGGTCTCAGAAGTAGCAGCACTACAATTCCAAAGAATCATTCGGCTAACTCAAGTGTCGATCAGAGATAAAGCTCGCACAAAACAAGAAGACTTAAGCAGCATGTTTACCCTGATATGGTGGGAATGGACACCTTCATCTTCGGCAGGAGCTTGGTTGGCTTTGACGGGGCCACCCTGGACTACTTCGGCGCCTTTTCAGTCGGCACCGGAGAAGTGGTCCGAGGGCGCTTGGTCGACTGCGCGACAGTTGCAACCCCCTTGCCACGTTCAGTCACAGGGTCATGTGCAAGCTTCGACCGCCTTTCCGAGCGCGGTGGTGCGACCTCCTCCTCCTCCTCTTCTTCCTCCTCGTCATCATCATCATCATCATCATCATCGGCGGCGTCCGAGTCCCACTCCTCCTGGCTCTCGTCCCCGCTCGCTTCTACCTCTTCAGTCGGAGCCTGTGCTCCATTGGGCATCGAGTACAGCCCAGTGAGGGCCTGATAGACATCAAGACAAAGATCAATCAACCAATTTGCGGAGAAAACAGAAATAAATATGACAAGAATACAATGGAAGGTAGAGCAGACGTACCTTGTCTGGAACGCTGTGATGGTCGAGTGGAGGAATCCTTCTGGCTCCACGGGGGTTATCCTTGTTCCCAGTGACCGCGGCCATCCACCTTTCCAACGTGGCATCGTCGACTGCTTCTGGGTGGATCCGAGTATCGTCTTCAGTTCTGCGGTACAACCACATGCAATGGCTCCAGAACTGAAGAGGATGGATGCGGCGCCTAAGAAAAACCTCCAAGAGATCCATACTAGTTACTCCATCTCGGACCAGCTGAACTACACGCTCCATCAGCATCTTCACGTCGGCTTTCTCCTCCGGAATCACCTTCAGAGAGGAGGGTTTGTTCACTCGGTCCATGGTAAACTGAGGGAGTCCACTCGACTACCCCGGCGTCGACTCATTCTGGCAGTAGAACCAGGTCGACTGCCAGCCTCTGACTGACTCGGGGAACGTCATGGCTGGGAAGGTGCTCTTGTTCCTCATCTGGATCCCCAGGTCTCCGCACATCTGGACAACTTTGGTTTTATCGTCGCCTGGGCTCGCTTTCTTCACGGTCTGAGAGCGACATGTGAATATGTGCTTGAACAAGCCCCAATGCGGTCGGCAACCCAGAAAATTCTCACACATGGACACAAACGCGGCAAGATAGGCGATAGAATTCAGGGTGAAGTGGTGGAGTTGCGCTCCAAAGAAGTTCAAGAAACCACGAAAGAAAACGCTCAGTGGCAAAGAAAATCCGCGGTCGACATGGGTAGCCAGAAGCACGCACTCACCCTCTTCCGGCTGAGGCTGCCACTCTTTCCCCGGAAGCCTTGCGGCTCCGTGGGGAATCAGACCATCGTTGGCCATGTCGAGGAGATCCATCTCCATGATGGTCGACCGGATCCAATCTCCCTGGACCCAGCCGTTCGGCAGGCGAGATCTAGACGAAGACCCGCCGCGACTGGTGGATCTCCCCTTCGCCTTCTCCGTCGGCGACGCTTCTTGTAGCGTTCGGCGCCGCCGTCTTCTCCTTGACCATGGCTGCCGGCGAGATGCGCGAGGAGAAGTTGTGTGGAGACGAGAGCGGACGCGTTGGGCGGAGACGAGGAGAGCAGAGAGGGAATGCAGAGGTACTGTTCAAAAACCTTCGCCGGGCGCATTTATAAGATCCCTTCCGAGTGGATGACAGGTGGGCCCGGTCGATCTAATCAAATCGAAACGATCGCTCGGGCGATCACGTGGCGAAAAAAGGCGGCGTGAGAATCGAGGCATCTATGCCCTATCCTCCGAAAGTGCGCGGTCCACCTGCCTCGCGCTTCCCCAAATTTCATATCCGCGAGAATCCATGAGCGGCGGATCGGTCTGTCGGACGCGGGATTTCCTGCGATCCGTCGCTCGGAAATTGTCAAAGTCCAAAAGATCACTCGACGAAAGAAAAGAATGGATCGAGTCGATTGAAGAAAAGTTGCTCGTTATCAACGAAGAGATTCTTGGTCCAAAACAACGCATGACCAGTATGCAAAAGCCAGTCGGAAACAACATCAACTCCTTTCTCATTCAAGCCTCAATCCATTCGGGGGCTAATGATGAAGTCATGTACCTAGGGTAGGGCCATAGACCTGATCTAAGTACCATACCCAAGGACATCCTTAGAAGAGATCACCTTCCAGTCGACCTACGAGGAACCCACTCGACTGAATTGAAGGACTCGACCATGAAGACTCACTCGACCACTAGAAGGCCAAGAGGCACTCTGTACTGCAACGGTCTATAATTAAGTAGACTTTATGGTAGTTAAGACACTTTATGTGGGCGTTAAGAACGCCTGCCAGACTTAATGTACTTTAAACCCTTCATTACGTGGGTGGCGGGGTCTGGCGCACTCTATATAAGCCACCCCCTCCACAGCGAAGGGTTCGCACCTCGTAACTCATATACACATAATCCACTCGACCGCCTCCGGGCTCCGAGACGTAGGGCTTTTACTTCCTCCGAGAAGGGCCTGAACTCGTACATCTCTTGTGTTTACAACCTCTCCATAGCTAGGACCTTGCCTCTCCATACCTACCCCCCCACTCTACTGTCAGACTTAGAACCACGACAATTACTCGCCATAAGATCTATATGATCTCTTTCATTCTTTTTATTCTTTCTTTTATTCCCTCAAGATCATAGCAAGATAACCAAGGCCTCGACTCAAAACTAATCTTTATTAAATAAAGCTCACGAACTCGATTACATAGAAGGATCATAAAGCAAAACTCAAAACTAAATCATACTAAAACTTTATTCTACTAGATCAAGATATTACCAAAAGGATCGAACTAAGAAAAACGGTAAAGATAGGAGTGTGATGGTGATACGATACCGGGGCACCTCCCCCAAGCTTGGCAGTTACCAAGGGGGGGTGCCCATACCAGATACTCAGTTCTCCTTTGCTGGTGAGGAAGATGGTGGTGATGATGGAGTGTCGCACATCGAGCATAGGAGATCCTCCAATTTACGTATAATGCCCTTGAGTGTAGTGATATGCTCCTTCATCAAAATATTTTCACGTGTGAGATAGTTGTTTTGTATGCGAGCCAACTCAATCATCTTTAAAGCTTCAATCTCAGTTGGGGCAAGAAGATTGTAATGAGGTTGAAGGATGTCTTCTTCTTCTGCTGTCGGGGCTTGATCCTCCATGGCCTTCTTGATCCTATCTTCCTTGTTGATCTCCCCAGGTTCTTCTCTCTTCAGCTCTATCTTCATTAGCCAAGCATCGTTGCCCTCATTGTTGGAGGAGGGGGACGACATGATGCCTGGCCTTGACAACTCTAGCAGAAAACAGCTCGAAACAAAAACAGAGGACATTTGCATGATACGGTGGTCAAAACCTTTGAGAGATTATATAATGAATTTTTACAGACCAAAAGAAGTATCGCGCAAGAAAATGGAGTCCGGAGAGCACACGAGGTGCCCACGAGGCAGGGGGCGCGTCCAGGGGGGTAGGGAGCGCCCTCCACCCTCGTGGATGCCTCGTGTCCCTTTCGGACTACTTCTTATTTTCCTATTTTCTTGAATATTCCAAAACGGAGAAAAATTGCTATTAGAACTGTTTTGGAGTCGGTTTACTTACTGTACCAATATCTATTCCTTTTCGGAGTCTAAAACGTTCTGGAAAGTGTCCCTTATGTATTCCTCCGGGGTTATGGTGTCAATAACATTAGTTTCTACATTTATGGGATTACCTGAGATATAATGTTTGATTCTTCGACTGTTCACCACCTTCGGATTTGTGCCTTCGAAGTTGTTGATTTTTATGGCACCGGAACGATAGACCTCCTTGATAATGCAAGGCCCGTCCCATTTAGAGAGAAGCTTACCTGCAAAAAATCTTAAACGAGAGTTGTACAGCAAAACATAATCACCTGCATTAAACTCACATTTTTGTATCCTTTTGTCATGCCATCTTTTAACTTTTTCTTTAAACAGTTTGGCATTCTCATAGGCCTGGGTTCTCCACTCATCAAGTGAGCTAATGTCAAATAGTCTCTTCTCGCCGGCAAGTTTGAAATCATAATTGAGCTCTTTA
Organism: Aegilops speltoides; assembly: GCA_021437245.1. Classification (NCBI taxonomy): domain Eukaryota; kingdom Viridiplantae; phylum Streptophyta; class Magnoliopsida; order Poales; family Poaceae; genus Aegilops; species Aegilops speltoides. Next base: position 291,864,706 of record CM038143.1, read on the forward strand.
ATGGCCCAATATGCTTATGTTCTAGTTCGAGAGGTAAGTGACATGCTTTTCCATAAACCATTTTATATGGAGACATACCCATAGGATTTTTATATGCAGTTCTGTACGCCCATAATGCATCATCAAGTTTCTTGGACCAATTTTTTCTAGATCTATTAATAGTCTTTTGCAAAATTAATTTGATCTCTCTATTACTCAATTCTACTTGACCACTAGACTACGGGTGGTATGGAGATGCAATTCCATGATTAATGTCATACTTAGCAAGCATTTTACGAAAAGCACCATAAATAAAGTGTGAACCACCATCAGTCATTAAGTATCTAGGGACTCCAAACCTCGGAAAAATAACTTCTTTAAGCATCTTAATAGAGGTGTTATGATCAGCACTACTAGTTGGAATAGCTTCTACCCACTTAGTAACGTAATCAACAACAACTAAAATATGTGTATACCCATTAGAGGAAGGAAACAGTCCCATATAATCAAAGCCCCAAACATCAAATGGTTCAATAACAAGTGAATAGTTCATAGGCATTTCTTGATGTCTACTAATATTACCAATTCTTTGACATTCATCACAAGACAAGACAAACTTACGAGCATCTTTGAAGAGAGTAGGCCAGTAAAAACCGGATTGCAATACCTTATGTGCAGTTCTGTCTCCAGCGTGGTGACCTCCATAAGCCTCGAAGTGACACTTGCGTAGGATCTGTTCCTGTTCATGCTCAGGTACACAACGTCTAATAACACCATCTACTCCTTTATAAAGGTGTGGGTCATCCCAGAAGTAATGTCTTAAATCATAGATTTTTTTCTTTTGCTGGTATGTGAAACTAGGTGGTACAAAATTTAGCAACAATGTAATTAGCATAATCAACATACCATGGAGCAGTACTAGAAGCATTTATGACAGCTAATTGTTCATCGGGGAAGCTATCATCAATAGGTAATGGGTCATTAAGAACATTTTCTAACCTAGACAAGTTGTCTGCAACGGGGTTCTCAGCTCCCTTTCTATCAATAATATGCAAATCAAATTCTTGTAGTAGGACAACCCATCTAATAAGTCTAGGTTTAGCATCTTTCTTTTCCATAAGATATTTAATAGCAGCATGATCAGTGTGAACAGTTACTTTAGAATCAACAATATAAGGTCTGAACTTATCACAAGCAAATACAACTGCTAAAAATTCTTTTTCAGTAGTAGCATAATTTCTCTGGGCACTGTCTAGAGTTTTACTAGCATATTGGATAACATTTAATTTCTTATCAACTCTTTGTCCTAGAAAAGCACCTACAGCATAATCACTGGCATCACACATAATTTCAAAGGGTAAATTCCAATCAGGTGGCTGGACAATAGGTGTAGAAATCAAGGCTTTCTTAAGTATTTCAAATGCTTCTACACAATCATCATCAAAGACAAAAGGAACATCTTTTTGTAAGAGATTAGTCAGAGGCCTAGATTTTTTTGAGAAATCTTTAATGAACCTCCTATAAAAAACTGCATGACCAAGGAAACTTCTTATACCTTTAATGTCCTTAGGGCACAACATTTTTTCAATAGCAACAACTTTGGCTTTATCAACTTCAGTACCTCTTCCAGAAATTTTATGCCCCAAGACAATACCTTCATTAACCATTAAGTGACACTTCTCCCAATTCAAGACAAGATTAGTTTCTTCACATCTCTGAAAAACTCGATCAAGGTTGGTTAAGCAATCATCAAAAGAAGTTCCATACACGGAAAAATCATCCATGAAAACCTCAACAATCTTCTCACAAAAGTCAGAGAATATAGCATTCATACATCTTTGAAAGGTAGGAGGTGCGTTGCATAAACCAAAAGGCATACATCTATAAGCAAAGGTACCGAAAGGCAAGTAGAAGTGATCTTTTGTTGATCCTCTTTTGACACAGGTATTTGAGAGAAACCAGAATAACCAGCTAGAAAGCAAAAATGTGTGTGTTTAGATAATCTTTCTAGCATTTGACCGATAAAAGGTAAAGGGTAATGATCCTTTGTAGTAGCTTTATTTAATTTGTGGAAATGAATTACCATTCCATAACCTGTAACAATTCTTTGTGGGATCAATTCATCTTTATCATTAGGAACAACAGTAATACCCCCCTTCTTAGGGACACAATGGACAGGACTTACCCACTGACTATCAGCAACAGGATAAATTATACCTGCCTCCTGAAGCTTTAGTATTTCTTTTCTTACCACTTCTTTCGTCTTAGGATTTAACCATCGTTGGTGATCAACAACCGGTTTAGCGTCTTTCTCCAATTTTATTTTGTGTTGGCATAGAGTGGGACTAATGCCCTTAAGATCATCCAGAGTATATCCAATAGCAGCACAGTGCTTCTTCAGAGTTCTCAATAATTTCTCTTCTTCCTTCTCTGAAAGGTTAGCACTAATAATAATAGGATATATCTTCTTTTCATCTAGATATGCATATTTAAGAGTATCAGGTAATGGTTTAAGCTCAAACACGGGATCACCCTTTGGTGGAGAAGGATCCCCTAGAATTTCAACAGGCAAGTTGTGTTTCAAAATAGCTCCCTGTTTAAAGAATACTTCATCTATTTCCCTTCTTTCATTCATAAACATATCATTTTCATGGTCTAGCAAATATTGTTCTAAAGGATCATTGGGAGGCACGGCAATAGAAGCAAGACCAATAATTTCATCTTTACTAGGCAATTCTTTATCATGGGGTTGTCTATGGAATTTAGCGAAATTAAACACATGAGACATATCCCCTGAACCAATAGTAACAATATCCTTTTTGCAATCTATCTTAGCATTAACAATATTCAAGAAGGGTCTACAAAATATAATGGGACAAAAGTCATCTTGTGGGGAACCAAGAACAAGAAAATTAGTAGGATATTTAACTTTCCCACACAAGACTTCAACATCTCTATCAATCCCAACTGGTGAAATAGTATCTCTATTGGCAAGCTTAATTGTAACATCAATTTCTTCTATCTCAGCAGGTGCAATATCATGCATAGTTTCTTTGTATAAGGAATGAGGTATTGCACTTGCACTAGCACCCATATCACATAAGCCATGATAGCAATGATCTCCTATTTTAACAGAAACAATAGGCATGCCGACAACAGGTCTATGTTTACCCTTAGTATCAGGTCTAGCAATTCTAGCAGCTTCATCACAGATGTAAATAACATGCCCATCAATATTATCGGCCAAGAGATCTTTAACCATAGCAATACTAGGTTCAACTTTAATTTGCTTAGGGGGTGTAGGTGTCCTAGTATTACTCTTACCAAATGCAGTTGAAGCTTTAGCATGATCCTTTATTCTAACAGGGAAAGGTGGTTTCTCAATATAAATAGTAGGAACAATAGGATCAACGTTATAAGTGATAGTCTTTTCTTCAACTTTAATAGGTTCAGCTACTTTTACTTCAATGGGAGGATGATATTTAAACCACTTCTTGTTAGGGTGATCAACATGAGTAGCAAATGATTCACACAAAGAAGCTACTATCTCAGATTCAAGTCCATATTTAGTGCTAAATTCACGGAAAACATCGGTATCCACAGAAGATTTAACACAATCAAACTTAGGTGTTATACCTGACTCCTTACCTTCGTCGAGATCCCAATCTTCAGAGTTTCATTTAATTCTTTCCAATAAATCCCATTTGAATTCAATAGTCTTCATCATAAAAGAACCAGTACAAGAAGTATTGAGCATTGAGCGATTATTGAGAGAAAGCCGAGTATAAAATTTTGAATAATAATTTCTCTTGAGAGCTCATGATTGGGGCATGAATATAACATTGACTTAAGCCTCCCCCAAGCTTGAGCGATGCTTTCTCCTTCATGAGACCAAAAATTACATATATATTACGATCACGATGAACAAGATGCATAGGATAAAACTTCTGATGAAATTCCAATTTCAATCAGTTGTAGTTCCATGATCCCATATCATCACATAGCCTAAACCATGTCAATGCCTTTCACTTCAAAGATAAAGGGAAGACCTTCTTCTTTTATAACATCCCCGGGCATACCTGCAAGCTTAAATAATCCACAAACTTCATCCGCATAGATTAGGTGTAAATCGGGATGTAATGTTCCATCTCCTGTAAAAGGATTAGCTAGCAATTTCTCTATCATACCTGAAGGAACTTCAAAGTAAATATTTTCAGTAGGTTCAGTAGGTTGAGGAGCAACTCTTTGCTCTACTGGTCAGGGTGAAGATACCCCGAACAAGCCCCTCAAAGGATTACTTTCCATTGTAACAAGTGACAGTAAATTTCAGCACACTATATAAAATTTTCCTTACCAAATTCCACTTACCAAAGGCGCTTCACTCCCCGGCAATCGCGCCAGAAAAGAGTCTTGATGACCCACAAGTATAGGGGATCTATCGTAGTCCTTTCGATAAGTAAGAGTGTCGAACCCAACGAGGAGCAGAAGGAAATGACAAGCGGTTTTCAGTAAGGTATTCTCTGCAAGCACTAAAATTATCGGTAACAGATAGTTTTGTGATATGGTAATTTGTAATGGGTAACAAGTAACAAAAGTAAACAAGGTGCAGCAAGGTGGCCCAATCCTTTTTGTAGCAAAGGACAAGCCTGGACAAACTCTTATATAAAGGAAAACACACCCGAGGACACATGGGAATTATCGTTAAGCTAGTTTTCATCACACTCATATGATTCACGTTCGTTACTTTGATAATTTGATATGTGGGTGGACCAGTGCTTGGGTACTGCCCTTCCTTGGACAAGCATCCCACTTATGATTAACCCCTCTTGCAAGCATCCGCAACTACAAAAGAAGTATTAAGGTAAACCTAACCATAGCATGAAACATATGGATCCAAATCAGCCCCTTACGAAGCAACGCATAAACTAGGGTTTAAGCTTCTGTCACTCTAGCAACCCATCATATACTTATTACTTCCCAATGCCTTCCTCTAGGCCCAAATAATGGTGAAGTTTCATGTAGTCTATGTTCACATAACACCACTAGAGGAAAGAAAACATACATCTCATCAAAATATCGAACGAATACCAAATTCACATGACTACTTATACAAGACTTCTCCCATGTCCTCAGGAACAAACGTAACTACTCACAAATCATATTGATGTTCATAATCAGAGGGGTATTAATATGCATAAAGGATCTGAACATATGATCTTCCACCAAAAAAACCAACTAGCATCAACTACGGAGAGTAATCAACACTAGTAGCAACCCACATGTACCAATATAAGGTTTTTGGACAAAGATTGGATACAAGAGATGAACTAGGGTTTGAGATGAGATGGTGTTGGTGAAGATGTTGATGGAGATTGACCCCCTCCCGATGAGAGGATCGATGGTGATGATGATGGTGATGATTTCCCCCTCCCGGAGGGATGTTTCCCTGGCATAATAGCTCCGCCGGAGCCCTAGATTGGTTTCGCCAAGGTTCCACCTTGAGACAGTGGTGCTTCGTCCCAAAAGCTTCCTTATTATTTTTTCCAGGGTGAAATACTTCATATAGCAAAAGACGGGCACCGGAGGCCTACCAGGGGGCCCACGAGGAAGGGGCGCGCCAAGGGGGGTAGGGCGCGCCCCCACCCTTGTGGATGGTGGGTGGCCCCCCTCTGGTTCTTTCTTCCCCAATTTTTTTATATATTCCAAAACATGCCTCTGTGAAGTTTCAGGACATTTGGAGTTGTGCAGAATAGGTCTCTAATATTTGCTCCTTTTCCAGCTGCCGACATTCTCCCTCTTCATGTAAACCTTGTAAAATAAGAGAGAATAGGCATAAGTATTGTGACATAAAATGTAATAACAACCCATAATGTAATAAATATTGATATAAAAGCATGATGCAAAATGGACATATCAGAAGGCGGGTGGCCATGGAAGTCAAAGGGCTCACTTCCCAGTGAGCGTGCACAGCGTACAGCTCGCAAGCTTCCCGGTGAGCCTCCGCATTGGAGGACAGCTTGCACGCCTCTCGGTCAGCCTGCACACCGGACTCTGCTCGCATGCCTCTCGTTCAGTCAAGCAGCTGTCCACACGGCACCTCCTATAGCCATTAAAACCAAGACACATGGCGTTAGGTGAATGGTTAACAGAACGTGCATGATTCGAATTATACAAATGTTTGAGATATTAAAGTGGCATCTATTTTTTTCGAAATGCCTTTGTTGGCTGTTATTCGAGTGCACTTTCTCTCAAATTGGACACTTAAAATACCACAACATGTTGGGTCCCATTCCATGATAGCATGGCAAATTTAATGAATTTCAGACGAGTTTTGGATTTAATAGAATTTAAAAACAAAGTATCTCAATGTTTTGCCGGCAATCAACAGTGCCCTAGTGTTTGAAATTCATTCCCATTTCTCGCATGGGACCTAAGCATGAACCCAAGGACACAGATTTGATTTTTCAACCAATTTATATGCACTAAAGCATGTGCATGTAGTTCAAATTTGAATTATGCACATAAAATGCCTAGAAAACCGAGTTAATATATAAAAATGTCCAAACGAACCCTGAAAAATTCCAAAATTTAACACAACACTCTTGTTGTTCTATGTTGACACTAGAAATTTTTGAAAGCAATAAGAGGCAATAGATATCGTTTCGTCCCCAAAGATGGCACGTTCCCTACTGAAACCATCACGCTTGTTGTGAGAAGCTCCGGTTTGTGAGACGCTTATACCCAAAACTGCCCCAAATGGGGCAAAAAATTTTACCACGGCATGTTGATGTCGTTCCATGATAGCATGCCTAGTTTCATGAATTTTAGACGAGTTTTGGATTTATTAGAATTAAAAAACCAGGTATCTCAATGTTTGCGGTTGAGTGACGGTGGCAGGGTGTTTGAAATTCATTCCCGTTTCTTGCATGGGACCTAAGCATGCACCCACGGACACAGATTTGATTTTTCAAACAATTTATATGCACTGGAGCATGTGCATGTAGTTCATATTTGAATTATGCACATAAAATGCCTAGAAAACCTAGTTATTGTATAAAAATGTACAAACGAACCCCAAAAATTTCATAATTTAACACAAGACTCTTGTTGTTCTATGTTGACACTAGAAATTTTTTGAAAGCAATAAGAGGCAACGGATATCGTTTCGTCCCCAAAGGTGGCAATGACAGGCTATGCAACAGGATAGGATTAATAGAAACCCTTAACAGGCTATACTACTCTAATGCATGTAGTAGAGGGTAGAATAGGCGATATCTGGTTATCAAGGGGGGGGGCTTGCCTGGTTGCTCTGGCAAGAAGGAGGGGTCGTCAACTCCGTAGTCGAACGGGGCAGCAACAACGTCGGTCTCGTAGTCTACCGGAGAGAAGAGGGTGAAGAAACAATAAATACAATGCAAACATAAGCATGATGATGCATGACATGACAATGAGTGATGCTAGGTGTGCCTAACGCGGCATTAGGTGGTACCGGCGAAAGGGGGGAACATCCGGGAAAGTATCCCCGGTGTTTCGCGTTTCCGGACAGATGAACCGGAGGGATAAAGTTGTGTGTTTTCTATGCTAGGGATGTGTGGAGGACAAACGGGACGCGTATCCGGATTCGTCTCGTTGTTCTGAGCAACTTTCATGTACAAAGTTTTTCCATCCGAGCTACAGTTTATTTTATATTAATTTTAAAAGATTTAATCATTTTTAGAATTTATTTAATTATTTGACATCAACATTATCCAGAATAGTGTATGCTGACGTCAGCATGACGTTAGCAGTCAACAGGGAGTTGACTAGGTCAAATTAACGTGTGGGTCCCACCTATAATTGACTACTAACTAACCTAACAGATTAATTAACTAACCTAAGTGATTAGGTTAATCTAATCAGGATTAATTAAGTTAATTAATTGTCTTAATTAATTTATTATTATTATTATTATTATTATTATTATTATTATTATTATTATTATTATTCCTAGGGGCATAGCGGGTTGGGCTCTTTGAGTGCGGGCGTAGGTGCGGGTGCACCGGCGGGCACTCGCCTGCCAGGAGAGACGAGACAGCCAAGGCACCGGCGGCGGGCATCTTGGTCTGCGGCCAGCCGGGCCATGGTGGCGGAGGTGAGGATGGCGCCATGGCGGCAGAGGCGGCGCGGCATGGGGCCCTGTGACGGGCGCCCGGCGAGCGCTGAGCGCAGCCAGGGGCACCGTCGTGGGCGAGGCCAGCCGACGACTGCCGGTGGCGGGCCACGTGGGATGGGATGACCACGACAGAGCAGGGTGGCGCGGTGGTCAGCGTGCGATAGAGGTGAGGAGGGCTCACGACGGGTTGTAGGGCACGGGGCAGTGGTGCTCGAGGTGGGTGACGGGGACGAGGCGACGAGTAGAGGACGGCGGGGAGGCAAGCTGGCATGGTGGCTCGGCGTCGGCAGCGGCGTCGAGCATCTAGAAGCGCTGATCATGATCGGCAGCGAGGGAGCCGTCGAGGCGAGGGGCGAGTGCGAGGGCGAGGATAGGGCAGGAGGCGGCAGGCGGCGGCCACGGGTCAGCCCGATCCGATCTGGATCGGGGGAGAGGGAGAGACGAGGGAGTGAGGGGGGTGGGTTGGTTCGGTTAGGGTTTCGAGGTGGAGTGGGGGTGATGGGGAGTGGGGGTGGGCCGGCTAGGTTAGTGGGCTGGCCGGTTAGCTGGGTCGTGGCCCAATGGGGGGTGGCCATTGTTTTTATTTTTGTTAGTTTGATTTTTTGTTTTTTTATACTTTCCTTTTTCTTTATTTTCTTTCTGTTTTCTCTTTATTTACCTAACACTTTAGTTTTGTAAAAACACATAGGTTGTACCTAATTTAGTAAACTTAACTAAGTCAGATTCCAAACATTTTTGTTTTAATGTTTGAAATTTTGGTTGTTTGCCAAAAATTCAAATTTGAATTCGAATCCTTTTGAACTAACGCGAGATTAGCGACAGTAACGGAGGCGACGTGGCGTCATTAGCTGAGGTTACTGTAGCTTGATTATCCGAGTGTCACAATTCTCCTCCACTACAAGAAATCTTGTACCGAGATTTAAGAGGTAGTGTGTGACGCCCGGGTAATTAAGCTACAGTGAACCTCTGCTAATGATGCCACGTCACCTTGGTTATTGTTGCTAATTTCGCGTTAGTTCGAAACCGATTCAAATTCAAATGCAAAATCAAGCAAGCAATAGAAGTTTTCAAATATTAAAACTAAAATGTTCGGACTCTGCCAAATATTACATAAGTAATTATAGTGAAGAAAACACATGTTTAGAAAATGCTAAGATGCACTAAAATGATTTAAGTAGTATAAAACCTAATTACTTAAATGCCTTTACTAATTAATAAAATATCAAACTAAATTATTCGGGAACTAGACTTTTTGGGACAGTGGCCTAAATTTATATACTAAATTAGATGCCAAGTATATGTTTTACAAAAAACTAAAACAATAGGAAACAAAGAGAAAACAGAAAAGAAAATAAATAAAAAGGAAAAGATAAAATGAAAAACAAAAGACCTAATCTACTGGGCCTTGGCCCAGCTAGCCACTCCCTGTCAGGCCAGTCCACCTGACCCAGGCTGCCCTCCCTTATCCCCCCACCCCGATCGAACCCTAGGGCAACCACCCTCCACTTCCCCCATTGATACAGATCAGGATCATCCTCGTCGCCCCGCACGAACCCCCACTCCTCTCGCATGAACCCCCACTCCTCCTAATCGAGACCCCCACCTTCACCCATTCTCCAGCGTCACCAATGCACCCCACGCCCGTCCACTTTCCGCGATGGAGCTCCACCTCGCCGGCGTGCTCGCTGCCTGAGGTCTCCACCGACGCCACCATCGCCTCGCGTGCCTCGGCCTTCTCCTCGCCCCGTGCCGAGGCCGCCGTTCCTGCACCGCGCCCTCGACCCCGTCGCCCCGCCGCACTCGTCGCCAGCAACCCGGACGCCACCCCTTCCTCGTCCTCCTCCTCGAGCGCGCCTCGCTCAACTACAGGGCTATGTGAGCCCCCTTCACTTCCCCTCTTCCTCCATGGCAGACCCGCCGTCGTGCTTGTTCCCGTTGTTGTATTGCTTCTCTAGATCAGGAAAGCACACCACGGTGCTTCTAGCATCGCGTGGGAGCTGCCTAGCCCTTCGGTGCTTTGCGTGCGTGCTCCTAGCACCGCCCCCCTCGAGTTCTTGCTTCGGCCGCCGCCTCGCACCGTCCTGCTGCCTTCGCTCCGCCCCCTAGTCGCCTTGTCGCGCTGACCCTTGCGCCGTCCCCTTGCCTTGTAGCACCTGCACGCCCTGCTCTCCCACCGCCAACCGCTGGGCGCAACTCCGGCTGGCCAGCTCACTGCGCCCGCTGGTCACAACCAGATGCGACCCGCCCCGCGCGCCCCTAGGCAAGCGCCGTGGAGGGCACCCACGCGCCACATCCACCGCCCGATGCCCGCTAAGGCCCCCAAGGCCCTATGACAAAGGCGCCCCACCCCTGGAACGTTTTAAGAAAAATAGATATAAAAAAGAAATAAAAAATACAAATATTAATCAATTTATTAACTAACTAACTAAATTAATTAAACTTAATTAATTGTGTTTAATTAACCTAATCGATTAACTAAACTAATTAAACCTGTTTAGTTAGCCTTAGTCTATGACAGGTGGGTCACACTGGACCCCCATGCTAGGTTTGACTCTGGTCAGCTGGGTTTGACCTGCTGATGTCATGGTGATGTCATGATGACATCACCTTTCACTGTTCTGGATAATGTTCGATTTAAATAATTAAATAAATTACAAAAATGCATAAAACTTTGATAAATCATAGGAAATAAACCATAACTCGGATGGAAATATGTACATGAAAGTTGCTCAGAACGACGAGACGAATCCGGATATGCAACCTGTTTGTCTGCCACACATCCCTAGCATAGCAAACACGCAACTTTCCCCCTCCGGTTCATCTTTCCGAAAACGCGAAACACCAGGGATACTTTGCCGGATGTTTCCCCCCTTCGCCGGTATCACCTATCCCCGCGTTAGATTACCCCTGGCACCGTGTATTGCCTTGTTATATTTTGTGTGATGCTTTGTTTGCTCCGTATTAACTGTATCTTCCCCCTCTTCTTCTCCGGTAGACCACGAGACCGGCGCTTGTCGGCGTTCGAGAATGGGGTCCCAGACTTTGCTGCTGCGACTGCGGCGTGGCTCAAGGGAGGCCCAGCGCAGCCCAACTTCATCAACACAAGCTCAAGACCCTCGCGAGGGGCCATGCCTCGCGGGGCGGACGACAAGGAGCTTCCTCAGGCACGGCCTCATCAGGCTGGCTCACGAGGAGGCGGAGAGTTCAAGGCGGGGTACCTCGCGAGGTGCCCATGGCGCAAGCCATGACAACCAAGGCGCCCGATCGGGCGCCAGCCCGCATGATGTCCCCTTTCCTCTTTGGTGCAAAGGGAGCAAGCGCAGGCGAGAGCATCAAGCAAAGGCATCCATTTAGGTGCAACAAGACCAAGACCAGCCCAACGGCAGGAGGAAGTCATTGTGGAGCCCAAGCAAAGGCCACCACGAGCCTTTGACAGCGAGGACCAACTTTAGTCGGGATAAGTGTACCGCTGTTCCCCTTCAAAATGGCCAATTGTTGGCGCCCTTCCCGCTCAATATTTGGGAAGAGGCCCAGGGCCTTTGCCTATAAATAGGACTAGCCACCCCCAGGGTAGGGGCATCGAGAATCCAGGAGCCAAAACCAAGTAGAACCAGCCAAGAACAAACCCTCGCGAGGCTGTTCTTCCTTGTATGGTTCATCATCAGCCCAAGAGGCAATTCACCACACCACACATTGGAGTAGGGTATTACACCACAATGGTGGCCTGAACCAGTATAAATCTTGTGTCTCTCGTGTTGTTCTGTTTGGTAGTTTAGAGCCTAGCGATTCGGCGAGGAGCAAGCCGGTATAGGGTTAAATCTCCACGCGCACCCCAGTGTTCAAACCTCAAGGGTCTGCCGGAACCCGAAATCCGACAGCCGCTGCTACCCAGTACGACTACGGAGTTGACGACCCCTCCTTCTTGCCAGAGCAACCAGGCAAGCCCCCCCCTTGATCACCAGATATCACCTATTCTTCCCTATACGGCTGGCATTAGAGTAGTGTACCATGTTACTGTTTCGGTTAATCCTATTCTGTTGCATAGCCTGTCATTGTTGCTACAGTTGTTGATACCTTACCCACAATACTAAATGCTTAGTATAGGATGCTAGTTTATCATCAGTGGCCCTACATTCTTGTTAGTCTGCCTTGTTATATTATCGGGCCGTGATCACTCGGGAGGTGATCACGGGTATATACTATACATACGTACGTACTATACAGATGGTGACTAAAGTCGGGTCGACTCGTTGAGTACCCTCAAGTGACTTCGATGTGGGGGCTGGAAGGATAGGTGGCTCCATCCCGGTAGAGGTGGACCTGGGTTCCCGACGGCCCCCGACAGTTACTTTGTGGCGGAGCGACAGGGCAGGATGAGACCACCTAGGCGAGAGGTGGGTCTGGCCCTGGTCGGCATTCTCGGTTACTTCATAATAACACGCTTAACGAGATCTTGGTATTTGATCTGAGTCTGGCCACTGGCCTATACGCACTAACCAACTATGCGGGAACAGTTATGGGCACTCGACGTCGTGGTATCAGCCGAAGCCTTCTTTACGTCAGCGACTGAGCGGCACGTGCCGAGTTGGACCGCGTAACGCAACTTCCTTTTTAATGGAGGTTGCTAGGTCTGCTCACCGGCCGCGTACCCAACATGCATGTGTGCAATGGGCGATGGGCCCATACCCCTGCGCGCATAGGATTTAGACTGGCATGCTGACCTCTCTGTTGTGCCTAGGTGGGGCTGCCACGTGTTGATCTTCCGAGGACAGGCATGACCTAGGAAAGTGTGTCCGGCCAAATGGGATCGAGCATGTTGGGTTATGTGGTGCACCCCTCCAGGGAAGTTTATCTATTCGAATAGTTGTTTCCCTTGGTAAAAGGATGACCCGGAGTTGTACCTTGACCTTATGACAACTAGAACTGGATACTTAATAAAACACACCCAGACAAGTTCCAGAGACAACACAGTGATTGCTTTCCCGCAGGCTGACGAGGAAGGACATTGGGTAGGATTATGCTATGCGATGCTACTTGGAGGACTTCAATCTACTCTCTTCTACATGCTGCAAGACGGAGGCTGCCAGAAGCGTAGTCTTCGATAGGACTAGCTATCCCCCTCTTATTCTGGCATTCTGCAGTTCAGTCCACCGATATTGCCTCTTTACACATATACCCATGCATATGTAGTGAAGATCCTTGCTTGCGAGTACTTTGGATGAGTACTCATGGTTGCTTTGCTCCCTCTTTTCCACCTTTCCCTCCTCTTCCTGGATGCCGCAACCAGACGTTGGAGCCCAGGAGCCAGACGCCACTGTCGACAATGGCGCCTACTACACTGGAGGTGCCTACTACTACGTGAAGGCCGCTGACGATGACCAGGAGTAGTTAGGAGGATCCCAGGCAAGAGGCCTGCGCCTCTTTTGATCTGTATCCCAGTTTGTGCTAGCCATCTTATAGCAACCGTTTAACTTATGTCTGTACTCAGATATTGCTGCTTCCGCTGACATGTTTATGTTCGAGCACTTGTATTCGAGCCCTCGAGGCCCCTAGCTTGTAATATGATGCTTGTATGACTTATTTTACTTTTAGAGTTGTGTTGTGAAATCTTCCCGTGAGTCCATGATCTGAATCGTACACATTTGCGTACATGATTAGTGTACGATTGAATTGGGGGCGTCACAAGTTGGTATCAGAGCCGACTGCCTGTAGGAATCCCCCATTCCAACTCCTTGGCCGAAGTCGAGTCTAGTCACTACAAAACTTTTACTAACATGGTTGTGTTCCTTACGGGCCCACGTCGCCATTCGGTGGCATTTGAATCTTTTACTTCTCGATCTTTACTCCGGGACTCTGAACTCTCTTCTATTCGGGTTAAATGATTTTGCTAACTCTAACATTAGGATCTCCTAAATACTTCCTCCCGGGGAGCCTCTATAGCTCAGATGATCGCCTGCTCCATTGGAATATTCTGAAGATACTCTCCAACGTTCTCCCGAGAACTTGTGTTCAAAGGCTTTGCAATTCCCTATCACCGATACATCCCTATGGATAATTACTTGCACTTGCCATTGATACACTTGTTCCCGGTTGTTGCTGTTATTACAAGATGCCCTGAAATTCTCTCTATTGTTCCGAGAATACTTTAAGCCTACTGCCTTGCAGTCCTTTGCCACCTTAATACCCTAACGGGTAATTCCTTCCACTTATCGAGTATCTGCTCATCCCCAGTTGTTCATGTGTTTCACATAAGTCTTCGAAATACTTTTTGATCTTTCGAAAATCATCTGCAGCCTGTTATTCTTGAAATTCTTGCCTGCTTGCATTATGGTTAATTCCATATGACTAGTAGTCCTCGATAACATCCCTTGTCTTAGTCATTTTGAGCCTATTGATTCAATATGTGCGTACGCGTGCAGTCATCAGGTTATCCTTTTTAAAATTATCTTTCTAACTCAGACGTCATTCCGGACATGAGTTGGTTCTCGGCAATTCAAACCTTTATTGATTTTCTAACTAAGTGTTTTCAACTTATCCATCCTTGATCAGAGCATCTGCTTCTGATCCTTCGTTTTGGAAACCATAATTTCTTTCTATTTAAGCATCAGACTAATCAGGTGATACTTGAATCTAATGTCTCTGCATTCTTCCTTCCTCTGAGTGAGTACCGATACTCACATTGGCTCCGTTCTGGATCGCCCGATCCATTGTTGGATTGTTATCCAACAGTGTCCTTCATATTCAATTACCTTGTGAGTTCTTCCCATGATACATAGTGCCTTTGGTAAATTGTATCCTCTGCTTGGCCAACCATGCATTGCTTTCGAGCTTGTGTATTTACTTTTGAAACTTGTGGTATATGTTACTAAGATGCCCGATGGGTTGAACCTATGCCTTCCCCTAATCCGTGAGAACCCAAAAGTTTTCACAAGTCATACTCTTCCGGTGTTCTACTAGATAAAATTCCAACACTACCATTTTATCAAAGCGAGAGGTGAATGAAATGACATGCATTAAAGAAGTGGGAGTCGACCTTGAACTTTGTGTTCATGCCCATGAAAATGATGTAGACCATCTTGGAAGCTTCTCGCAAATGATTATCCAGCTGTATGATTCTTTCGGTATTCATGAAATTAATTCCTTACAGTTATGGTTCCGACCATGCTGTCCTGATTTGATATATCTGATGTGAATTCAATCCAGTGCCTCGTCTATTTTTGGCAAGGTTGAAGTATCTACTATCATAGGTCAATGACCCGGTTCTACTTCTATCATGTTCTACCTTCGAGTATTACCCCCTGGTATCTGGAAGATGTCTCGCCATTGCACCACATCTTACTAACTTTGTTGAAGTCATGTCTTTCCTTGTCGTAATCACTGTACGGGTTCTGGGTTGTTTTCAACCGAGGACACTGACTAGTGGAATTATTGTGCACTACAAATCAAATACCCCTAGTATTTTTACTAGGAAATCCGGACCTCAATCTGGTCATTCCTAGACTATCGGCTGCATCCTGGTCTTGCTATCTTTGACTGTGCTACCTTGTCCTTCTCTGGTGCACAAATTCTTCAGTGTGTGAGCACGACTTACGTCGAGCTTTCAACATCATGTTGCTTGTCTTGAAAGGCAACTTTGGTTTCGAGCTTGCATCTTATATATTGATCCTATAACTTGCCACTTCGTCATTCCCTTTCTTGTTGTCGTTGTTGTTTGATTGCATCCTCTTGAAACCTCCCAGCAAATGTGTCGGATCACCTTCAACACTTTGACTTCTTCCGAGATGTCAACTGTGTTCATGGTGAGAAATACCCTCCTTGCCCTCGATGATTTTTATTATCATCGACAACACCCTTGACTTCCTTTCATCGCGAACTTGTCCACATTATGAATACAACTTGCTCTCCAGCTAGTGTTGTGTTCTGCCTTGAAGTATTACTGTCCTTTCTGTCGAGAATGTTGTGGGGATTGCTCCACCTCTTAGAAATTTTCGGTATGATGATACTTATCACCATCACCATTCTTCCTTGGTCCCCGTGATGTTTTTAACCAGGATACCAATATGCTAACGATGTTGTTTGAGTTCTGTACTTCTAGCAACCCTATTGCTTTGAAGTTAACAATCGACAGTTCGTTCTTAGACAGTTGATTATTGAATCATCACTCTAACATTGATCTTGCTGCCTAAGGTCATATTTCGGGCACACCTTTCAACTAGTGATTGATGGTGTATGTTTTCCTCGAGCATACATCTTTATATCATTTGATCTAACAAATGTTATCCCTTGTTCACATGATTGTGGGAACCCATCTTTTTAGAAATCTGGAGGAATGGTCGCTAAGCCATCAGCCACCTCCTCGTCCTTTCCTTGGTTAAATGATGAACTCTTGTTTCGGAACTTGCTTCCATAGTTCATTTCTCAAGAATTTTACAATCACATTTCGTCAATTTGTGTTGCACCTTTTCTTCTCAGGCATCCTGAGTGTGAGGTATCCTAACACTGATCAGATCTGAATCTCGGTCAGATATGATGGTTGGAACATATTTCCAAGAGTTATACCATTTGTCCTTATATGACCTGGTAAGGTGATGTCATGCCTAGCACACTTGGTCGGAGGACCTATTGTTATAGTTTCCTTTTTGGCAAGGTTAGCCATTCTTCCATGAGGAAATTGTAAGACTTATTCTGCAAGTTGTTCCTGATGGATCCTTAGAGTATCCAAAGTCTGATCTTTACCTAGTGACCATGTCAATGCTATCTCGAAGCATGTCCGTGGTACTCCGTTCATCAACAAGAATATTGAGAGTGCAATGCTTATTTTTCTTGATCAATTATCCAAAACACCGTTGTATGGGTAACGTCATGAAATTCGTCTCGCCTTACCTAAAGGGTTTTCTACATTATATCCCGTCATGGATATCATGCTCTGCTTGCCCTTGGGAAGAATATACCCCTGAAATGTGCTTAAACACATTTTCCTTTCCATTGTTTTGTTTAAACCTTTCTTGTGATCTATATGATCTAAGCAGTAATAAATCACTGCTTATGTAAACACCTCGGTGTACAACTCTGTCAGTAAGACCCTTTTGCTTTTGTTAATGGCATTCCGATAACCACCGATGGACGAGAACTTTGCCTATAGGTCCGCCTCGTTTCAACGAGCAGGAAAATGGTTCTCTTTGTCCCTCGCCCTTGGTACCAATGTTGTTGCCAACATAACTAACCCACATGGTGGGCCCATAACCCACAGTTCCATAGGATCGAAACCTGACTCTCCTGTACACCCCAGTTCCCAAAGTTATTCCCCCGCGTGGCCTCGTATGTAATTCACGAGCCACCTTCCGATGAGATCATTAATTCTGGTATTAGACACAACACTTATTTCCATTACTCTGAACCCCTTCACGCCCTGTTTCAGGCATCGAACGATTGCCTATGCGCTTGAAACTTCTACTTTGCACCTTCTTACATTGCTCTCGATAATTTCTTAAGTTTCAATTCGAGGGTTACTTTTCGCCACGTTCCCTAATGATTATCCACTGGATAAGCAACCATGCAGAGTTCCATTCTTCCGACATACCCCCTTATTCTTTCGTAAGTACGACGGAGATCCCGAAGAAAGGATGCCTACTTCATCATGATCAACAGAAGTAGAGAGATGGAGACATCAACGTTATGGATCGACCTCTACGATAAAAGCAACCAAGAAGAACCGTTAGAATTTCGTAACTAGACTTCCCCCCTTCTCTACCTCTTAAACCTGGGGACGAGATTTCTTGTAGTGGAGAAGAATTGTGATGCCCGGGTAATTAAGCTACAGTGAACCTCTGCTAATGACGCCACGTTACCTTGGTTATTGTTGCTAATCTCGTGTTAGTTCGAAACCGATTCAAATTCAAATGCAAAATCGAGCAAACAATAAAATTCAAATATTAAAACTGAAATGTTCGGACTGTGCCAAATATTACATAGGTAATTATAGTGAAGAAAACACATGTTTAGAAAATGCTAAGATGCACTAAAATGATTTAAGTAGTATAAAACCTAATTATTTAAATGCCTTTACTAATTAATAAAATATCAAACTAAATTATTTGGGAACTAGACTTTTTGGGACAGTGGCCTAAATTGAAATACTAAATTAGATGCCAAGTATATGTTTTACAAAAAACTAAAACAATAGGAAACGAAGAGAAAACAGAAAAGAAAATAAATAAAAAGGAAAAGATAAAATGAAAAACAAAAGACCTAATCTACTGGGCCATGGCCCGACTAGCCCCTCCTGTCAGCTAGTCCACGACCGAGCTGCCCTCCCTTATCCCCCACCCCGATCGAACCCTAGGGCAACCACCCCCCACTTCCCCCATCGATCCAGATCGGGATCATCCCCGTCGCCCCGCACGAACCCCCACTCCTCCCGCACGAACCCCCACTCATCCCGCACGAACCCCCACTCCTCCTGATCGAAACCCCCACCCTCTCCCATTCTCCAGCGTCGCCAATGCACCCCACGCCCACCCCCTTGCCGCGATGGAGATCCACCTCGCCGACGTGCCCGCTGCCTGAGGTCTCCGCCGACGCCGCCATCTCCCCGCGTGCATCGGCCTCCTCCTCGCCCCGTGACGGGGCCGCCGTTCCTGCGCCGCACCCTTGGCCCCGTCGCCCCGCCGCACTCGTCGGCGGCAACCCGGACGCTGCACCTTCCTCGTCCTCCTTCTCGAGCACGCCTCGCTCAACTACAGGGCTAAGTGAGCCCCCTTCCCTTCCCTTCTTCCACCATGGCAGACCCGTCGTCATGCTTATTGCCCCTGCTGTCTGATGTTGGGTTCCGGCAGACCCTTAAGGTTCGAACTCTGGGGTGCGACGAAGATCTCTCCCCTACCAACCTACGTCCGATTGCCTCGTGAGAATCTAGGCTAAAACAATGAACAACACAAGGGACACGAGATTTATACTAGTTCGGGCCACCGTTGTGGTGTAATGCCCTACTCCAGTGTGTGGTGTGGTGGATTGCCTCAGGGGCTGATGATGAACAATACAAAAGAAGAACAGCCTCGTGAGAGGTGTTCTTGAGCTGGTTTGATGAACTGCTTGGGTGAGTTCGATCGCCCCTTATATGCTGGACCAGATGCCCTATTCTGTGGTGGCTATCCCTATATATAGAAGTCCTGGGCCTCTTCCCAAATACTGAGTGGGAAGGGCACCAACAACGGCCATTTCGAAGGGGAACATCTAGTACAAGTTATCCTGACTAAAGTTGGTCTTCGGCTGCCAAAGGCACTGGTGATGATGCCGTCCTGGGCTCCACGGTGACCTCCTGTCACGCCCAATATGCGACCCTATCCAAAAGGAACTCGAAGGTCCCACCAAGGATAGACCCGCATATTGGAACGCTTTTGCAAGGTGGATATCATTACATCAACATTACATAATAGTCCGGATACATCCAAAACATACAATGTCACATGAATACAACAATACAACATACAAGAACAACATCCGACTACGGATGAATCATAAACAGAAACTCAAACAACATCCACCCTGCTAGCCTAGGCTGCCGACCTGGAACCTATCCCCTGATCGAAGAAGAAGCAGAAGAAGAACTCCAAACAAGCAAACAACGCCCTCGCGTCATGATCATCGCACAACCTGTACCTGCAACTGTTGTTGTAGTAATCTGTGAGCCACGAGGACTCAGCAATCCCATTACCATGGGTATCAAGACTAGCAAAGCTTAATGGGAAAGGAAGGGGTAAAGTGGTGAGGTTGCAGCAGCGGCTAAGCATGATATGGTGGCTAGCATACGCAAAGGAGAGCGAGAAGAGAAACAAAGGAACGGTCGTGAAGCTAGCAATGATCAAGAGGTGATCCCGAACACCTACTTACATCAAACATAACACAGAAACCGTGTTCACTTCCCGGACTCCGCCGAGAAGAGACCATCACGGCTACACACGCGGTTGATGCGTTTTAATTCGGATCTGGTGTCAAGTTATCTACAACCGGACATTAACAAATTCCCATCTGCCACATAACCGCGGGCACGGCTCTCGAAAGTTTATACCTGCAGGGTGTCCCAACAGCCCATGACAAGCTCTCGCGATCAGCGAAGGAATAGACCTTCTCCGGGAAGACCCGATCGGTCTCGGAATCCGGTTTACAAGACATTTCGACAATGGTAAAACAAGACCAGCAAGACCGCCCGATGCGCCGACAATCCCGATAGGAGCTGCACATATCTCGTTATCAGGGCAACACCGGATGAGATAGGCTATGAGTAAAACCAGACTTCGAGTTTCCTCGAGGTGGCCCCGCAGGCGGCTCGGTTCGGACCAACACTTAGACAAGCACTGGCCCGGGGGGGGGGCTAAAATAAAGATGACCCTTGGGTTGGCCGACCAAAGGGAAGGGTATAGGTGGTGGTGAGGCAAATGGTAAAACCAAGGTTGGGCCTTGCTGGACAAGTTTTATTCAAAGCGAACTATCAGGGGGGTCCCATAAATCACCCGACCGCGTTAGGAACGCAAAATTCGGGAACATAACACCGGTATGACGGAAACTAGGGCGGCAAGAGTGGAACAAAACACCAGGCATAAGGCCGAGCCTTCCACCCTTTACCAAAAATATAGATGCATTAATAATATAAGAGATATTGTGATATCCCAACATAACCCTATCCACCATGGAGAAATCTTCAACTTCACCTGCAGCTAGCAACGCTATAAGAGGGGCTGAGCAAAGCGGTAACATAGCCAATCAATGGTTTGCTAGGAATGGTGTCAAAGGTTAGAGGTTCATGGCAATTTGGGAGGCTTGAAGAGCAAATGATAGGTAACGCAGCATAGGGATAGAACGAAGCAACTAGCATAGCAATGACAGTAGTGAGATCCAGGGTAGCGGTCATCTTGCCTGAAATCCCGCAAGGAAGAGGAACGAGTCCATGAAGAAGACGAACGGATGAAGCCGAACCAACCGTAGACGAACGAATCCTCACGATCGCAACGAAACAGGAACTAACAAGAAGAAGCACACAACATAGGTAAACACACCACACATGAACAAGGCATGATGCACAACAAGCATGATGCATGACAAAGCTACATGAAGCTACTCATGGCAAGAGATGATGCAAACAAGAACAACACATCAAGGCAAGTTTAAATGAGGCCGGGAACAACATATAACAATTCCGGTAAGTCCTCATATGCAAATTTCGAAATTGGTCCAGATTTGAATAAACCTTATGTTCAAGTTGTTAAACAGCAAGTTAAGATGCACCAAGATGATCTACAGGAGATTCTAGTCAAGTTACATATAAAGTTCATTAGATTTGGAGCTACGGCCTAGAAGATATGAGCAAAACAAGTTAAGCATGGCATTGATGTAAAATGCATACAAACATCAAGCAAACACACCAAAACAAGGATGCAACATGATAATATGAAACAACATGCAAAATAAAGCAAGTTTCATATAGAGCACACTCAAAACGGAGCAACGGTTCAACACATACACTCTATACAAGTCACAACAACAATCTGTCCATAACAGCAACTAGGCATCTTACAAGCGTCAAAACAACAAGCTACAACATCTCAACATAATAACAAAAGGCATGGGCATGAAGTACAGGTAAAGCATAACAAGACATGAACACTGAGCTATCTCCAGTAATCACTAGAACATGCTGCAAAACACATGGTAAGATTGCAAATAATAACAGTTTCAGACTTATCAGGAAATAACATCAGGTTGCAATGTTTAGAGCTATCAAACAACATGTTACAGGAACTTATCATGGCAAACAAAGGCATGGCATGAATCTACTAATTGCATAGATCAAAAGACCCTTACTGACCATGAGCCAAAAAGGATAAGAAAATATGATGGCACCCATGTAAACATGGCAAGTTATATTACAGATTCGTACATGGCAGGAACAACAATAAGTAGGCATGTTCGTGAGCTTGAACCACTCACCACAGAGCAATACATGGCATGGCAAGGCAACCAACAGTAAGAAGGCATATTTATGAAGCTAAGCATGGCAAGAACAAGTTCATAGGGTGCATGGATCACTAGGAAAACACATGGCCAAAACTGATCTTCATGTTAACAGGTTGACAGCAACATTATCAAGCAACTTTAGAGCAAGATTACAACAAGCTACAGTAGTCTATAATTGAAAACAAGGGCATGAATGGATAGAGCATAACATGTATAACAACTCATCCTTAGTGACCAATCTCCAGATTATGCACGAAATGACTTGTAGGAGTAGGTTAACATAGCAACAAAATATAACAGAATCTGTCTAGCAAAACAGTAACAGCAAGTACCCCACTTAACAAGCTCAATGCACTCAGCACACAACTCACAAAAATACATGGTTGGCACCACTGGAAAGATGGCATGGCATAGATCAACATACATGTAGACATAAACCACATAGGATGCACACATCAATCATGGCAAAAATGATAAATGAGCAAGTTATAACAGTTTCAGCAGGTTAACATCAACATGTACTCTTCCAACAGCATTTCGGGCATCAAGATGAGCTCAAATGAAAATGATGCAATGGAATGAAATGAAGTACTCGTCGAGGCGAACAATTTGACATATTACACGGAGCTACGGATGCAGAGACACAATGCGATGAACATGGCATGATTATGACAAAAATCTCAGGGACTTGGGTGTTTTTCACCTCGCGGAAAAGTCAACGGCGGAGCGGATCGGGTCCGGCGAGGTGGATCCGGGCGCGTGCTGGAGGAGGCCATGGACGGAGGTGCGCTCCGGCGAGCTCGGCGACGGCGGAGGCGGGCGAGGTCGCCGGACGGTGGCCGGACGGCTGGGCGCCCGGCGGCAGCGAGGCGCGGAGCCTTGTGAGGCGCTTCAGCGAGGCGGGCAGCGGGCGCCGCCGGGCGCGGAGAGCGCCAGCGTCTGCGGCGGCAGAAGCGGCGCTGGAGACCAAAGGGCGGCGGCAGCCGGCGCCGGGCGCACGGCGGTGGCCGCCGCGCGGGGGCGGCGGCTTCGGGCAGGCGGGCTCGGATGGGCTCAGCAGGCAGCATGATGAGAGAGAGAAGCGTCGTGGGCTGAAATGGCGCGATGGGATTGGCTGTGGGCGGCGGCGGAGCGACGTGGCGGCGGCTGATTGGGCGAAATGACGTGTCCGGCGGACATGTCCGGCGCGGTGGACATGACCGGCGGCACGGAGGAGTTTGGCTAGGATTTGGACTGCGATTTGGACGGGGGAGGGCTAATATATAGGTAGAGGGAGCTAGGAGAGTCCAAATGAGGAGTGATTTTCGGCCACGCGATCGTGATCGAAGGACCGAGAGCATGGAGGAGAGTTAGATGGGTTTTGGGCCACTTTGGAAGGGGTGTTGGGCTGCAACAAAAGAGGCCTTTGCGGTTACCCGGTTTACCGTTGGAGTATCAAACGACCTCCGAATGGCACGAAACTTGACAGGCGGTCTACCGGTGCTATACCAAGGCCGCTTGACAAACCTCGGGCCATTCTGAGAAAGTTTAACACCCACACACGAAAAGAGACAAGAGGGGAATGCCGGAGGACATAGGAGCGCCGGATTGCAAAACGGACAACGGGGAAAACGCTCGGATGCATGAGATGAACAAGTATGCAAAATGAGATGCACATGATGACCTGATAAAATGCAACACGCAAGCAAATGACATGGCAACGACGGCGAATAACTGGCGGACACCTGGCACATCGAATCCGGGGCGTTACAACCCTCCTCCAATAACAAGAGATCTCGTCCCGAGATCTTAAGACCGAGACGGAAGGAAAAAGGGATGAGGTGAAACAAGAACTCAAGAGAAAAAGCAAAGAATCGAGAGCACTCGAGAAGAAGAGGGAATGACAAGAATGACGAGAATTAAAAGCTCACACAATCAGATAGACTCTGAAACCACTCGTTCTAACCGGAGTGGTTAGAATGAGAAAAGAAACGAATAAGACTGAAAGGATTTAGGTAGCACTCCGGCTGAACATGGAAAGAATAGAACATGAACTTGAGAGGATGGAATGATACTTGATGAACTCTTGAAGAATGAATTAAATCATGAAGAACCACCATGAAGAACTCCGGTGACAAAAAGGATGACAAGATAGAATGAAGGATGAAAGAATAAGATGAGCCTTGCGATGATTATATGGAGGATCCGACGACATGGCCGAGGAAATTTGAACTCCGGAAAAGAAAAGATGAAAACACTTGGAACAAGAATTTATTCATCAAGAACAAACTCCAAAGGAAAGGATTACTCACTTGGACGAAATAATAATAAGATTTATTGTATGCTTATCCTTCATCAAATTAAATTGATGACAAGCAATGGATTTTGCATACTACTTATTCTTCTTGAAAAGGATTGAGAAGTGACATATCGCACACTTGAGAAGGTCTTCATGAATCACCGATATGATTGAAAGAACGAATGGATTAATATGATAAACAAGGAAAAGAATCTTGAACGAACCACCGTAAGAATTCAAAATTGAATGGCGAAAGGGAATGGAATCACCGGGAAGAATTAGAATAATCAAAATAAGCTTGAGGGGATTTAGATGCAAAAGAACAAAGAGATCATGAGCTGATTAAGGAACACTTAAACGAAGCACCGGAAGAATATTGAGACGAACAAGAGGGCACGGATATAGAATAATTGGAGAACGCATCTGAAAACTTAGAACGAAGAAATCTTCCGAAAAGATGGCCTCCGGATGATCGAGAGAGAAAGCAACTCCTGAAATGCTCCGGATGGATGAAAAGAATTTGCATGACTTGAAACAATTTGATAGGATAGAGCTAGCACCGCGAATCTCCGGGGAACGGACAAGATTAAATAGAGATCTTCTTCTTTGGTCTTCAAATGATGACGAGAAACACCACCAAAATTACTGAGGCACTCCGGGAGAATGTAAAAGAGGAAGGGTTGACCCAAAGATGAAAAGAATTTGAAAACGATCTTGGAGAAGGCATGTGACTGATGGGATCAATTCTTACGTCACACTTTGAAGGAATTTGAGAATAACTCCGGGAGAATTATAAGATTCAGGTAAGATCCTGGGAAAGACCTGTGGATTATGGGCCCACTGAAGAGAGAAACACCGTTGGAAAGGATTGTTGAACAGGAAGATGATGCACTGGAACAATTGAAATATTTGAATGAGGTAACAACCTCGAAATAATTGAAACACAGACAAATCTCCTGAGATGTCTTGAGCACTCCGGAAGGATAAACTGGCGAGAGGCGAACGAGCAGGGAAAACACTTGAGCCGAGGGAAAGAATATAATTACTACCGAAAAATGGAATTGAATCCACCGGAAAATAAAAAGATGAAGAATGATGAACGAGACGAGAATTCACCGGTTGAAACAATTGACGAAAGACTGAAGAGGCTCCGCACGAATGAAATTGATGGTCGAAAGAGACTCAAACTCCGGGAAGAAGAGGGTGGGAGGGCGGGAAAACAAAGGTAACTAGGAAGGGGAAACCGACGAATATCTTGAAGAGAAAACACCGGTTGAAATCATTGAGGACAGAAGGCAAAGACTTCACACGAGTAGGATGGATACTCGATTATGGACTCCAGTTCCGAGGAGAAAAAGGTTGGGCGGGTGGGAAAAGAAAACAACTGAGGATTTAACTTAACAACGATGAAGAGGCTCGAGTCAACTTGACGAGAAATGCACCGGATCAAAGAGCTGGGGAACAACGATCAGAAAACCAACTGCGTGAACCTAAAGAAAAATTTGAAGGGGAAGAGGGGTAGTTCAAAACACCTACGTCAAGATTCCTCACCAGAGCGACGAAGGGAGTGAGGAGTAAAAAGAATTTCTACTCTCCGATATAACTAGACTCCGAAAATAGTTTTCTTCTAGACTCAACAACGGCTAAACTACACGATCAATCAAGGGGGGCTCCTAAGGTCGGTCGAGGCTCTGATACCAACTTGTCACGATCAATATGCGACCCTATCCAAAAGGAACTCGAAGGTCCCACCAAGGATAGACCCGCATATTGGAACGCTTTTGCAAGGTGGATATCATTACATCAACATTACATAATAGTGGGGATACATCCAAAACATACAATGTCACATGAATACAACAATACAACATACAAGAACAACATCCGACTATGGATGAATCATAAACAGAAACTCAAACAACATCCACCCTACTAGCCCAGGCTGCCGACCTGGAACCTATCCCCTGATCGAAGAAGAAGCAGAAGAAGAACTCCAAACAAGCAAACAACGCCCTCGCGTCATGATCATCGCACAACTGTACACCTCAAGAATTGTTGTTGTAGTAATCTGTGAGCCACGAGGACTCAGCAATCCCATTACCATGGGTATCAAGACTAGCAAAGCTTAATGGGAAAGGAAGGGGTAAAGTGGTGAGGTTGCAGCAGCGGCTAAGCATGATATGGTGGCTAGCATACGCAAAGGAGAGCGAGAAGAGAAACAAAGGAACGATCGTGAAGCTAGCAATGATCAAGAGGTGATCCTGAACACCTACTTACGTCAAACATAACACAGAAACCGTGTTCACTTCCCGGACTCCGCCGAGAAGAGACCATCACGGCTACACACGCGGTTGATGTGTTTTATTTCGGATCTGGTGTCAAGTTATCGACATTAACAAATTCCCATCTGCCACATAACCGCGGGCACGGCTCTTGAAAGTTTATACCCTGCAGGGGTGTCCCAACTTAGCCCATGACAAGCTCTCGCGATCAACGAAGGAATAGACCTTCTCCCAGGAAGACCCGATCAGTCTCGGAATCCCGGTTTACAAGACATTTCGACAATGGGAAAACAAGACCAGCAAGACCGCTCGATGCGCCGACAATCCCGATAGGAGCTGCACATATCTCGTTCTCAGGGCAACACCGGATGAGACAGGCTACGAGTAAAACCTGACTTCGAGTTTCCCCGATGTGGCCCATGGTGGCTCGGTTCGGACCAACACTTAGACAAGCACGGCCGGGGGCTAAAATAAAGATGACCCTTGGGTTGGCCGACCCAAGGGAAGGGTATAGGTGGTGGTGAGGCAAATGGTAAAACCAAGGTTGGGCCTTCTTTGGACAAGTTTTATTCAAAGCGAACTATCGGGGGTCCCATAAATCACCCTACCGCGTTAGGAGCATAAAATTCGGGAACATAACACCGGTATGACGGAAACTAGGGCGGCAAGAGTGGAACAAAACACCAGGCATAAGGCCGAGCCTTCCACCCTTTACCAAAAATATAGATGCATTAATAATATAAGAGATATTGTGATATCCCAACATAACCCTATCCACCATGGAGAAATCTTCAACTTCACTGCAACTAGCAACGCTATAAGAGGGCTGAGCAAAGCGGTAACATAGCCAATCAATGGTTTGCTAGGAATGGTGTCAAAGGTTAGAGGTTCATGGCAATTTGGGAGGCTTGAAGAGCAAATGATAGGTAACGCAGCATAGGGATAGAACGAAGCAACTAGCATAGCAATGACAGTAGTGAGATCCAGGTAGCGGTCATCTTGCTGAAATCCCGCAAGGAAGAGGAACGAGTCCATGAAGAAGACGAACGGATGAAGCCGAACCAACCGTGAGCGAACGAATCCTCACGATCGCAAGCAAACAGGAACTAACAAGAAGAAGCACACAACATAGGTAAACACACCACACATGAACAAGGCATGATGCACAACAAGCATGATGCATGACAAAGCTACATGAAGCTACTCATGGCAAGAGATGATGCAAACAAGAACAACACATCAAGGCAAGTTTAAATGAGGCCGGAACAACATATAACAATTCGGTAAGTCCTCATATGCAAATTTCGAAATTGGTCCAGATTTGAATAAACCTTATGTTCAAGTTGTTAAACAGCAAGTTAAGATGCACCAAGATGATCTACAGGAGATTCTAGTCAAGTTACATATAAAGTTCATTAGATTTGGAGCTACGGCCTAGAAGATATGAGCAAAACAAGTTAAGCATGGCATTGATGTAAAATGCATACAAACATCAAGCAAACACACCAAAACAAGGATGCAACATGATAATATGAAACAACATGCAAAATAAAGCAAGTTTCATATAGAGCACACTCAAAACGGAGCAACGGTTCAACACATACACTCTATACAAGTCACAACAACAATCTGTCCATAACAACAACTAGGCATCTTACAAGCATCAAAACAACAAGCTACAGCATCTCAACATAATAAAAAAAGGCATGGGCATGAAGTACAGGTAAAGCATAACAAAGCATGAACACTGAGCTATCTCCAGTAATCACTAGAACATGCTCCAAAACACATGGTAAGATTGCAAATAATAACAGTTTAACTTATCAGGAAATAACATCAGGTTGCAATGTTTAGAGCTATCAAAGAACATGTTACAGGAACTTATCATGGAAAACAAAGGAATGGCATGAATCTACTGATTGCATAGATCAAAAGACCCTTACTGACCATGAGCCAAAAAGGATCAAAAAATATGATGGCACCCATGTAAACATGGCAAGTTATATTACAGATTCATACATGGCAGGAACAACAATAAGTAGGCATGTTCGTGAGCTTGAACCACTCACCACAGAGCAATACATGGCATGGCAAGGCAACCAACAGTAAGAAGGCATATTTATGAAGCTAAGCATGGCAAGAAAAAGTTCATAGGGTGCATGGATCACTAGGAAAACACATGGCCAAAACTGATCTTCATGTTAACAGGCTGACAGCAACATTATAAAGCAACTTTAGAGCAAGATTACAACAAGCTACGGTAGTCTATAATTGCAAACAAGGGCATGAATGGATAGAAAATAACATGTATAACAACTCATCCTTAGTGACCAATCTCCAGATTATGCACGAAATGACTTGTAGGAGCGGCTTAACATAGAAACAAAATATAACAGAATCTGTCTAGTAAAACAGTAACAGCAAGTACCCCACTTAACAAGCTCAATGCACTCAGCACACAACTCACAAAAATACATGGTTGGCACCACTGGAAAGATGGCATGGCATAGATCAACATACATGTAGACATCAACCACATTGGATGCACACATCAATCATGGCAAAAATGATAAATGAGCAAGTTATAATAGTTTCAGCAGGTTAACATCAATATGCACTCTTCCAACAGCATTTCGGGCATCAAGATGAGCTCAAATGAAAATGACGCAATGGAAAGAAATGAAGAACTCATCGAGGTGAACAATTTGACATATTACACGCACAAAACGGAGCTACGGATGCAGAGATAAAATGCGATGAACATGGCATGATTATGACAAAAGCTCAGGGACTTGGGCGTTTTTCACCTCGCGGAAAAGTCAACGGCGGAGCGGATCGGGTCCGGCGAGGTGGATCCGGGCGCGGGCTGGAGGAGGCCATGGCGGAGCTGCGCTTGGCGCAGCTCGGGCGACGGCGGGAGGCGGGCGAGGTCGCCGGACCAGTGGCCGGACGGCGCGGGCGCCCGGTGGCCGGGCGAGGCGCGCTGGAGGGCGCGGAGGCGCCGGCGAGGCGGGTTCTGCGTGGCCGGCGCGGAGGAGCGCGCAAGCTGGGCGGCAGGGCGGCGCGCTGGAGACAAAGGCGGCCTGGCCGCGACAGCATGGCGGCTTCGGGCTCAGGCGGGCTCGGATGGGCACGGCGGCGTGATGTGAGAGAGAGGGCGCGGGCGCGGGCTGAGGTGGCGCGGTGGGATTGGCTGTGGGCGGCGGCGCGAGCGACGTGGCGGCGGCTGATTGGGCGAAACGACGTGTCCGGCGGACATGTCCGACGCGGATGGACATGTCCGGCGGCGCGGAGGAGTTTGGCTAGGGTTTGGACTGCGATTTGGACGGGGGAGGGCTAATATATAGGTAGAGGGAGCTAGGAGAGTCCAAATGAGGAGCGGTTTTCGGCCACGCGATCGTGATCGAACGACCGAGAGCATGGAGGAGAGTTAGATGGGTTTTGGGCCACTTTGGAAGGGGTGTTGGGCTGCAACAAGAGAGGCCTTTGCGGTTACCCGGTTAACCGTTGGAGTATCAAACGACCTCCGAATGGCACGAAACTTGACAGGCGGTCTACCGGTGCTATACCAAGGCCGCTTGACAAACCTCGGGCCATTCCGAGAAAGTTTAACACCCGCACACGAAAAGAGACAAGAGGGGAATGCCGGAGGACATAGGAGCGGCGGGTTGCAAAACGGGCAACGGGGAAAATGCTCGGATGCATGAGATGAACACGTATGCAAAATGAGATGCAAATGATGACATGATAAAATGCAACACGCAAGCAAATGACATGGCAACGACAGCGAATAACTGTTGGACACCTGGCGCATCGAATCCGGGGCGTTACACCTCCATCCTGCCGCTCTGCTAGTCTTGGTCTCGTTGCACGAAATGGCAACCTTTGCCTGATGCCTCGGTACTCCACGCCTGTGCTTGCCCCCTTTGAACCAAAGAGGAAACAAGGACACTGCGCAGGCCGGCGCCTGCCTGGTCTCGATCGTCATGGCTTGCGTCACGGGCACCTCGTGAGGTACCCTGCCTTGATCTCTCCGCCTCCTCGCGAGCCTGCCTGGCGAGGCCGTTCCTGAGGAAGCCTTGTGTCGTCCGCTCCACGAGGGTCTTGAGTCTTGTGATGATGAAGATGGCCCATACTAGGCCACCACCTGAGCCATGCTGCAGGCAGGCAAGTCTGGGGACCCCCATTCCCAAAACGCCAACAGTAGCCCCCGGGCCCAAGGCGCGCTCGAACTTGGCTTAGCGGAGAAGTGAAGGGGCAAGTGCGGAGCGCCGCAGGCCCCATCAGCCTGAGGCCTTGGGCGCCACGTGGCGGTTGATTGGACGTGGGCGTCTCCGCTTCCCCATGCTGCCTCGGCAACTGCCCAACTTGACAAGTCCCTGCATGCAGAAAATGGGTCATGATTACCTGCGATCGTGGCGGCTGACGGTTGGCCTCCTCCAGACTATAAGTATGGATGGGCGAGAGCCCCCGCAGTCCATCTCTTCCTGCTTCTCCCCTTCTTCTTCTCTTTGCCCTTGCTCCACCTTACGCCAATGGCGCCGATCCGCCTGTTTTTGTGAAAGAGAAGGGAAAGGCCCCCCGAGAGGGTCCCGACCGCTTCGCGAAGAAGCGGCGGTCCCGGCGGCTGCGGCGTGGTCGCCTGGCGGAGAGAGATGTCGTGGCCTGAACGAGCGGCCGCCGCCTGGGTTCCCGCTGCCCTTGTACGCCCGAATCAAGGGCCTTGGAGAAGAAAGCGCCGAGCTACATCGACGACACCGCCGGCGACGCCAGCGAGTCACGGCGGTGCGTGTTGTCACCCCTGGAGTCCATGCCGAGAGCTCTTCTCGCGAGCTTGTGCTTCACGCCGCCATGCCTCCACGTTCTTCCCTTGAGACCAGAGCGGAGGTCGCGGTCGTCGCTCCGGGCAAGGTCTACATGACCCGGGGCTGGGGCGAGAGTTGGACAGGGGGTGTCCTCGTAATTCATCTTGAATACGATGGCGCCTCCTTGATGTTCTTCAAGGTCTTCGGCACAGAAGGACGCCGGCTGGAGTGCTGCCCCAAGGAAAGCGGCCGGGGCATCGAGGTGGCAAGGAGCAGGCCCGCCAACTGATTCACCAGCAGCTCCTCAGGCAGTAGCGGAGGAGCTGGAGAATCCAGCGACTCCCCCAAGCTTCACGTGACTCCGGAGACGAGCAACAACAGCTATGAGCCCCCGAGCTCGCGTCGCGCTCGGAGCAGGGCGGCTGCATCTGGCCGTCGACGCCACTGATCTGGATGGGGTTGGCGCCGGCGCCTGTCGGCCCACTATTGATGATGGCGTCTCCTGCGGAGGCGCGCGTAGTTAGCGTTCCTTAGGATTAACACCTTTTGTTCCCTGCGAGGAATCGAAGTAACACCCCGCGGGGGTATATAAGGCGCCTGCCATGTCTTTTGTGAATATTATATCCTTATTATGAATCAATCTGAGATGTGTGTCCTGTCTCGGCTTGGCTCCCCCTTTCTTTCCTCGCGAGGGCTTGGTGCTCTACGCTGACAGGTCCCGGTCCCCAGGCAGGCTTCAGCCGTCGCTGGTATGCCAGGTCGTGATGCCGTGGTCAAGGCCAGGAGGTGAGCAGCCCAAGGTCCAGTAAGAGCCCCTGAGTCGCGATGCTCAGGAGGTCCCCTTTAGTGCTCAAGCAGCCTCCACTGGGCGAGAAAGGAAGGCAACGTCGCCGTGACAGAGCCGCACTAGGCGCGGGTTTGGCGTTGCGTTGGTTTAGCTTCTGCAGGGGCGTGACTTATCTGGTGAACTTGGAGTCGTTCTTCGGCGAGGTGCCTGGCCCGCGTGCCGACAGCAGGGGTGTTGCTGGGTCGGCCCTCGTGAGCTTCTCCCCTCTTCCCTGCACTTTCCTTCATGCTCTACGTCCTCAGGTCCCGGCCCTCGAGCGAGCTCAGCCACCGCTGGTATGACAGGCCGCGATGGCGTGGGTCAAGGACAGGGGGTGAGGGCTGGAGAGGCAGTAATAGCCCATGAGTCGCGATGCTCAAGTGCCCCCCGCACGAGCGGATCGTGCGGGAGAGAGGGAGAGGGAGCTCGCGACGCCCCCCATGCTACTCCTTATGTGGATCATGTATACCAACACAAGGAAAACAAGGACTGCCATTGCGGTTGTCAACCAGCCATTGGTTACTCCGAGGGAGTGGTTGAGGCACTGAGGGCCTGGTGAGGTAGCGCTATGCGGGGCTGCCGCGGCTAGAGCTCGACCACTCAGATTTGTCGACGTTGCAGGGACGAACCCATGCGCAAGCGCCGTGCCAGAGTGAACGGCTCCCAAGGTAGGTGTCAATCGAGCAGGCGATTATCTCGAGCAAGTTAACGATGAAGAAGCAAATCAACTTAGATAGATGCAGAGAAAGGCAAACACCACTGGGTCAGGCCCAAGCGGCTTGGGGATGATGCGGCCCGAGGGGCGCCCCTAACAAGGTAAGCTGAAGACGAAAGCAAAACGGATACCTGCCGCAGGGACAGACCCACGTGACCTGGGAATGATGCAGCCCTGAGGGCTCTCCCATTTAAAGCGAAACTTGAAAGAAGTCACCTGATACCGTTGTAGAGCGGGTATTGGAGTAGCTGATGATGCGAGGTGAAGAAGCCAATTCTCACGAGCCCTCGGGGCCCTGAGCCTCGGGAGGCTCAGGAAGTTCCGGCGGCTCGGCGAGGTCCATCTCCGTTTCCTCCACGAGCGCGCAATGCTTGGCCACCTGAGCTTCCAGAATGCTTCTCATTAGGCGCTGGTGGGCTGCAGTCGCGTTCGGCAGGCCGAAGGGCATGCGAACGTAGCTGTGCGGTGGACCCGCGCAACGCCCCACGCGTGAAGGCCAGAAGCGCTCCTGAGACGTGACTCGATTGAGCCCGGGGTAGTCGATGCAGACGCACAGCCCGACATCCTCGCCTGGATGGGGAGCTGCGCTGGGCAGGTGGCGGTTGCCGCGCATGAATCTCGATTCCTGTAACTCCTGAGCGACCTTGGTGATGAACTTCTGAGGGTTGGGCCCTCCTTGCCTTACGCCTACCTGAGGGAAACGTGCCGTGAAGCACGTCTCCAAGTGGTGCCCAAGCGCCTCCCTCGTGACCTTGGTAAAGTCAGTGGCTCCCCAGGAGAGAGCCCCCGAGCCTTGCCCGAGGAGGGCGCCGGGTGCGCCTTCCTATGCGACAGAGGGTGGCGCCCCTTGGATGGGCGCGTGTCTAGATGTGGCGCCTCCGAAGGAGCCTGCCTCCTGAGGCCCTGAACCAGGTGATGTCTTCTTCTTCTTGGGAGCTGCTCCAGGAAGGTTTCCATTCTTGCTGTCTGGGTCCTCGATTGACGCGGCTTGAAAGGCACGCTCGAGGGAGCACACCGCATCCTTCTCTTCACAGGGGACCGTGATAACCCTGCCACTTCCTGGCATCTTGAGGACATTGTAACCATGGTGAGTCCCTGCCATGAACTTAGCTAGGGCTGGATACCCAAGGATGGCATTGTATGGCAGGCGAATGTGGGCGACGTCGAAGTCAATGAGCTCGGTGCGGTAGTTGTTGCGTTGTCCAAAAGTGATAGGGAGGCGGACCTGCCCTATCGGGACAATGGAACCATCAGTGACTCCTGAGAAGGGCTTGGTTGGCTGAAGCTGATCGTATGGCACTTGGAGATTGTTGAACTTCTCAACGGACAGGACGTTGAGCCCTGCCCTGCCGTCGATGAGGGTCCTAGTAACTTGCACATTGCTGATGACTGGGGAGCAGAGCATCGGGAGGACACCGGCCGTTGCCGCGCACTTGAGCTGATCCACTGAGCTGAACGTGATGGCGCACGCGGACCACCTGAGAGGGCGCGTAGCCTCAAGCTTGGGGAGGACTGCACTCACCTCGCAAAAAAACTGCTTGAAGATGCGCTGAGAGGCTGGGGCCTGAGCGCCGCCCAAGATGCAAGCGATTGCACGCGGCTCCTGGAAGCCCCCAGCCCCCTCGTCCTGATGATGGTCTTCATTCCTTCTTGGTGGTGGTGGCACAGGAGGAAGTCCTGTGTTGCCTTGCGGGCAATCCTCATGAGGCTGATCCCTCCAAGCTCCCTCGCGAGACTGGTCCTGCCAGCGGTCCTCGCGAGGCCGGTCACGCCACCCTTGG
The DNA here is from genome assembly GCA_021437245.1 of Aegilops speltoides. Lineage (NCBI taxonomy): Eukaryota > Viridiplantae > Streptophyta > Magnoliopsida > Poales > Poaceae > Aegilops > Aegilops speltoides. The sequence goes on from CM038143.1 coordinate 291,899,534, forward strand.
CGAGGGCCACGGTCATCCCATCGTCCTCCACCTCTTGCGCCGCATCGGCCATAGCTCCGATCGTTGTGCTCGGGGCATCGACCGACCCGGCCTTCTTGCACGGCCCTGAGCTCTTGGCATTCGTTGGTGTTGTGGGATGGAGATCGTGGTACACACAGTACCGGCTGCCCTTGGACGACTCTGGCTGGTCCCTCCCGTGCTTTGTGTCCGGCTCTGCTGCGAGCACAGCTGCCCCCTTGCGCTTCACATCCTTGGCCTTGGCTTTCTTCTCTTCTGGGTCTGCTACTGGGAGCTTGAGAAGGGAGAGGCTTCCTTCCTCAGCCCTTGCACACTTGGTCGCCAGGTTGAACAGCTCCAGAGACGTACACAGATCTTCGTGGATCGCCAGCTCCTCCTTCATCTTGACGTCACGGACGCCATCAGAGAACGCTGAGATGATGGCCTCCTCGGTCACCCTGGGAATCTTGAGGCGAGCGTTGTTGAAGCGCTGGATGTACTTCGCAAGGTTTCTCCGACTCTTTGCTTGATCTGGCGCAGTCACCCACACCGGCGGACGGTCGCGAGTGCCCCGGAAGTTGGCGATAAACAAGTCGCATCTCGTCGAGAGGAGATCGTGCGGGGCGAGTTCGAGAGCAGTGTGGCGCCGTCCTTGAGTGCCATGGGACACCAGTTCGCCATGACCTTTTCGTCTTTGTTGGCGGCTTCGATGCCTAGCTCGTAGAGCTATAGGAACTCCGCGGGGTCGGCAGTGCCGTCGTAGCGAGGAGGCAGGTCAGGCTTGAACTTGCCTGGCCAAGCGACACTGCGTAGCTCGGTGGTGAAGGCGCGACAGCCTGCGGTGACCACCAGAGCTCTCTGCTGATGCGGGGCTTGCTATGGAGATTCCCGCGTGCTGCTCATGGGTCTTGACGTGCTGGAGCAGGGATGCGGTCGTGGCGCACCGGTGTCGGGAGCACGCGTGCACCTTCTTGGGGACGAGGGATTTCTTGGCAGCTCCTTTCTTGTTGCGCGGGCGCTAGACGCGGTGGATCTCGTCCTAGGGCCGCGCGCCTTGGAGCCAATACGCTGTCTTGGGGAGGAGGTGGCGGAGGCGCCTCCTAATCTGCACCTCCTACACAGGACGGAGGGCGAGGCAGCGAGAGGGATGGCGCAGGGGAGCCCCCTACGGTGCTGATGAGCTTGGTGATGTGGGCGAGCCACTCCTCGTAGAGGTCGTCGACGGGACGGTAGTGCAGGAGCTCACACGCCAAGAGCAACACGACGTGCGCCTCCGTGGGGGCGCGACGGGCGTGAACCAGCTGGAGTCAGCGACGGGGTGGCGATGCGACCTTCCCGTCGCACCGAAGGATGCAGCGACGAGGCCTGCTACTCGTTCCCCGTCGGGCCGGTGGTGGCGTTGGCGGTAGGTGACGGGAAACGATGATGGCACCCACCGATGGGAGCCGTCTGGGTGACGCGGTCAGCGAAAGCAGCCCGATGCTCGGCACGAGCCCAGCGAGCATAATCCATGGACACGACGGAAGACCAAACGCGAAACAGCGGAAGAAAGATTCCGGCGCACCCCTACCTGGCACGCCAAATGTCGGATGTTGGGTTCCGGTAGACCCTTAAGGTTCGAACTCTGGGGTGCGCATGAAGATCTCTCCCCTACCGACCTACGTCCGATCGCCTCGTGAGAATCTAGGCTAAAACGATGAACAACACAAGGGACACGAGATTTATACTGGTTTGGGCCAA